>CATKHJ010219503.1:80000-160437 GCA_949750685.1 Vernicia montana | reverse complement strand
CGGTTAACTTAAGGGATAGACCGAACCAGCTCACTAACGAAATTTCAGATCAGGGAATGTCCCCCGAAGCACACCTTATTCGCTCCGCTGAACGAACGGAAGGAGCCTACTAAACTAAATGTATGGTTATGGAGGAAAGCTCCTTTGGGCATAGGCTTCTCATCAACTCTCTCTTACTAGAAGAGCAGGTTCCAGACTCTTCTTTATATACGCAATTTCTTGTACGAAGGCTGTTAATCCCCTTTTTGTCTTACTTATCCTCGCTCTGATAGAGCACTTGATAGAGAATTAGGAGAGCGGGTTAGCGGGAGTTCTGAGTTATAATAGTTCAAGCTGTGTGACTAGCTGGATGTTCTCCCCAAAGACTTCCTTCATCTCATCTTCTCTCTTAGTTAGGAGCTAGAAGGTAGAAGCTAGTAGCCCTAGTCTCTCTCACCTAGGAGTCCCGTCCCGGCATTCCTCTTATTTGAATTTCCTCCTGGGGGGGACTCTTTCAATTGCTTCCAGACCGCTTCTCTTCTTCTGGGCCTGCCCTTTTCTTTGAATAACTCTACCTTAGTTGCTCTCTCAACTCCGGAGCTCTGGGACTAAGTCAATTACAGACTACCCCGCTGAAGGCCCCTTTGAATTGCTTTCATATCCTCCTCCTGGGACTTCAACAATTACTTGAATACCGGACTTCCGGGAAGATGCTTCCGCTCCCCTCCCTAGAAGACTGATTTCATTCCTCCCCCGATTGGAAATGCTAGGTTTCTGGTAAGAATCTCTGTTGTTCCTGAGTTAGAGCTCTTATAGAAGAGTTAATAGAAAGCCGAAGGAAAGAGTTCACAGATGATTTACTGAGTTAACTGAGTTCCTTTATATTCCTATCTTTATGTAGCTACTATATAAAAAGAGTATTGAAGAGCAGTGTGAAAGAAAACCTAGGGAGCGAGCGTCAGACTTGTAGCGAAAGCTATAGAAAAAGAGAGCTAGAGCGGGGAAGCCATTCAGTCAGTAGGGTTTTTGGCTTTGAATAAGCTGTTTGCGTTGCGGCGAATCTGCTTTTAGTTAGAAAGAAGAGGTTGGAACTCTTGTTGCATGGTACGGCGTTCTGGTCAGAGAAGAAGCGTATGAAGAAGAGTGTATAGGCATCTCAGGATGTAAAAAGTACGCAATAACAAGAAATTAAACTCTCCTTTAAAGGGAAGTCGAAAGCATGACCTTGGTCCAATTCACCCATAGGAGGACTGAGAACTTCAGAAGGAAAGAACTTCTTCGGAAGAGAGGTTGTTCTCATCCGTCTTATAAGGAAGAGTTGCTTCTCTAATTCAACTGGACTTGAAAGCAAAAGCAGCTGATCTTAGCTTTTGTTCCCAGATACCTAGTGAGAGCTTATTGGAATCAGAGCTTTTTCAAGCATTCCCATAGGAAGCCAATCCATCTCTGTTAACGAATGCTCCTACTCCTAACGGTTCTATATCCAATTCCTTAAGGATAAGGAAGAAGGAAAGGGAAGGAGAGAACAGCTACTAAGAGTTATAAGAGCCATACCACAGAAAGCTAAAAGGAGCCGGGGTCTACTACTTTATATACGCTAGCACCAAAGCAAGGAAAGAAGGCAAGGTGCCCAGGTAAAGGCTAAGCTTAGTCGGATGGAGATCGTGGAAAAAAGAGTTCTCACGAAGTCTTCTTTCTTCTATATATATATATTATAAGTACAGCCAACCCGTGACTTGGCTATCATGTCGTCCACATACATATACTTCAATCTCCTTATTATGTTATGCATCATGTCATGGAATAGAGTAACCATGGCCCTCTGATAAGTCGCCCCAGCATTTTTCAAGCCGAATGGCTTCACCTTATAACTGAAGGTTTCCCACTTAGTGATGAAGGCTTTATCTTCTTCTTCCATTTGTATCTGATTATACCCTGAGAAGCCATCCATGAATGAAAACATAGAGTTTTTCGCAGTGTTATCCACGAGCACATCTATGTGGGGTAATTGAAAGTTCTCCTTCGGACTGGCCCGATTTAAGTCTCTGTAGTCTACACACATCCGAACCTTTACATTATTATTTGGCACAACATTGGCGATCCATTCCGAGTATTTGGCAACTTCTAGAAAGCCAGCATCAAATTGCTTCTTCACCTCCTCTTTTATCGCGAGGAGAATGTCGGGCTTCCTCCTCCTAAGCCTTTGCTTCACTGGCTTATATCCTGGTTTCAGAGGGAGCTTGTGCACAACAACATATGGGTCTAAGCCAGGCATATCTTGGTACGACCAAGCAAAGATATCTTTGAATTCTCGTAAGAGATCGATCAGTCTAGCCCTCTTATCTTAAGTCATTGGAGTGCCAATCATCACCTCCTGCGTGTCATCTTCTGACCCCAGATTGACTATCTCCACTTCATCCTGATTGGGTACTATCCCCTTATCATCATGTTCAATCAATCGGGACATTGGACATTCATCAGACATTTAGAACTCATCATCCTCATCTAGATCGTCACTGTCCTTTGCAATTATTGGTTCATTGAAATTGGTATTCAAAGTGGGATAGTTATGGTATGGGCAGAGCCCTCGGGGGCTACGAAATAGAAAAGTTTTCAGAGGGTCCCAGTCAGCAATTACTTCCCCTCTCTCGGTCGATGGCACTTGATTGCCTGGTTGTTCTTCCCTATAAAGGTTGGAGATGCCTTGCCGGTTGAATAAAAGGATACTGGCTTGCTCGTAAGGGTGAAAGCTAGCCAGCAGAAGAACAAGGAGAGAAGCTGGTGGGATTGGGTTAGCTCCAATTTGCTTTTTGAGGGCCGGATGCATAAGTTGACGTTCTTTTCTTTGGCGGGAGCATCAAAAACACTTGGATGTGGTGTGGAGGAAAGAAAAGAAAGAACCTGCGAACTCCAACTCAAATAAAGGATTAAAGGAATGAATGCAGCTAGAGTACATCACATAGATGGAAGGAAGGAATACATCAAGTGTTAAGTTTGACATGACCTATGGACTTTTTCCTTGGCGTACCGGTCTAATAGAAAGGAGGGGAAGAAGCGGGGTAGTAAGGACAGCCATTAAGGAGTATATGCTTTACACATCTTGTCCAGTGGAATCCTTCATCGCTTCGTCCATGAGCGGTCCGTAGAGCGCTTTATCCCTCAAACTCTCTCTCTAACTCGAAGTGCAGCTTGGATTACAGTCTGTGAGTGAGGATACGTATCGTATGGGGCATTCGTATGGAGCTAATTTAGCTTATGGTATGGCTCGAAGGTCTTGTCGTGCGTCTTGGAGCGAATAATTGCTTAAAGGATTCGTTCGCGTAAAGAGGGTCGGGCCATAGACATTCAACCGAAAGGTTTGATCTCATACGATTGAGCCGCTAGAGGAATCGGCATCACTACGAGCAAGACGTGGGATATTAGGCTGAGCATTGCCCATGGCAAGTGACGGGTAATGCGGCTATAAGAGAAAGAGTGCTTCCTACCAGATGAAAGAATTCTTCTTCGCCTGATTGATGGATTGAAAAAGCACTTTTAAGGTTAAGGGGAATGCTTTTAAACGAACTAGCTTACTGACTTGTTAGATTAAAAAAGATAATGCTTTCTCACAAGATTGCTAGCTTGCCTTCTTTCCCATCCCTAGCGGAACCGGCTACTTGCCCGCAAACAAGTCTGTCGGGTAGACACAAGATAGAATTTTATTAATAGGAGTGGCCTTAGTATTGCCCTCTCTTCCCTCCTTCGTAGATCAATCCTAATAACCAATTTCCTTCCCGCTTTCCAGATCTAATAGCCCAAGAAAGCACCAAGGAAAGATTGAGTTAAGGTGGGTCTTCTAAGGTTTGAGCGAGGCTATGATTATTCGATTGCTAGGACTGGTAGCGGAGGAAAGGTTAGATGGGGAAGGGCAAAAGCATCAAGGGCTAGCTAGCAATACAGTGAGAGTCTAGTGGTTACAGCGAGTGAGCATACTGGATCCAGTTTTCAATCTCCGATATTCTCCATTTCATAATCTTTCACTATCGAGGAGTGGAAGTTGCACTTGTCTTTGCTCTCAATCCCTCTGATGATCTTCACTCTCATTTCCTTGCCCACAACACAACCCACTTAGCTCCAGAAAAGAAAAGAGAGTAGGTAGAACAGCTTCTTCTTGTGACCATGCTACCATGAGTGAATTCCACTTCTTTTTCTTTACCTCACCGCTAACCAAGAGCAGTTGACAGGAGACAGAGTCTTTCCTTTATGTTGATGGGTAGGCGGACTTCACTCCCATTGATCTAACAGCATGGGATATTCTCACAAGAGCTGATTCCATCGGGTTAACAGCATCGGGTATTCTCACTGCTAGCAATCCAGTTAGTTAAGTCTCGTATGCCTATTAGACAGTATTACTAATAGTTCATAGTATCTAATCTGATCTGAGAACGGAATTCAAATAAACCGAAAAGGTGAACGACGGTCAAACTGCATGCAATCGACAGCCAAAAGAGAGAAGCCAGTCGCGGCACACTGACTATATCCTACCCCGGTGACCAGAGTCATTTCCCTCTCCTTTCAGTCGAGCGTCTTCAAACCTCTCGTTATTACTCGATCTCCCTTTGGTCGCCTCCTTTATTAGATGAAGTCTTCCCCGTACTGTCCTAGAGCAGTAAGAGTATAAGGCGGACTAAGAGCTGTTGTCGCCTTTCGAGTTTTAGATAATAAAGTGCCAGGAGTAGGAGTAGCAGGAATAGCAGGCAATCTCAGATCAGAAAGGGAGTTTTAGGTTTCTTTAGATAGATTCGCCTTTGAGGTTGTTACAGAATCGGTTGTTCAAGAAGGAGCTCTTAGTACGGTGGATGCATCGAATGCAAGCTGTGAGGGAGAGAATACAAAGAATACGCCCTTGACTATACGGAGGATAAGGAATTAGGCAGCTTAGGGACTGATTTCCTTTCTTATCTTATTGTTGAGACAGGAAAGCAGGCAAAGTCAAGCAGTCAAGCGGGTCGGCATCTATCTGCAGTAGGAGTAGGACGTAGCACATAAGAGGGTCTTAGGAATCGATCTAGATGCCCAGAAGAGGATGCTATCGAATGCGCTCTTGTCGCAATTGAATCAATAGTAAAGATACCCGCGATTTTGACTGCCACAGAAGGCATTCTATTGAATGTTTTCGCCTTTTTCGCTGCTCTAGATGCTATCGAATCGGAGTTTCCTGTTGATGCAGAGAGGAGTAGGTGCATTGATGCCGCAAATCCGATGTTAGCAAGAACTGGTACGAATGGCATTGATGCATCGAATGCCCTCTTTGACGGGGTTGTGACAGACTAGGTTGTGCAAGAAGCCGATTATTCGACCATCTTTTCCAATAGTGCCATTTAATTGATGCTATCGAAGAAGAAGGAAGTCTCCGACTAATTTCCTTAGAAGCGTCTGTCTCATGCCAAATGTCTTAGAGAATCTGCTGCTCTAGAGGAAGGATCAATAGTTCAGCTAGCCACGCACACGAGGAGGATTCATCTTTCAACAGCATTTCCGATCTTAGCGCTTTCGACTTCTCATCGAAGATGCCCATAATAACCTCTTTCGGAAGAGATGGCATCGAAAAGGTTTCGATATCCTGCTTTTCTTTTGTCAAAAAGTCCTAGATATGCCGCATCCACCGGTAATAGCCGATAGTACTAATCCTAGGTGCCTTAAAGAGGGGATTTGGCTGTCCTAACTTCTTTCGGGGAGTAGAAGATACCCACGGACATAGAATAAATAGGCTCTTCCGGTCCCTTTCTCCGAGTATGGATGGCAGGTATTAGTTATGCGCACCAGACCTGTACTTGTGCTATCGAAAAGGCAATGCCAAATTTTTGCCTATGCAAAAAGGGGAGCTGTTAGGAATCTAGCTAGGTACTGTGATCCGGTGATCCCTATAATAGTAGTAGAAAGGGGGTCTTAGGAAGAATAGGGTGGACAAACTGTCTTGCGAACCTTGCTTACAGGAGTAGCAGGTCTGGGCTGCAGATGAATTACCGGTCTTGTCTGCGGTTAATCAATAGTATAAGGAAGATGGCACAGTGAATCAACAGAATGCCTTGTTGATGGCGCGGGTAAAATGAAATGAGAGTAGCCTGAAGAAGCAGGAGGAGAATTCTTCAGGCGAGATCGAATGGATGAATCTTCCTTCGCCCGAATAGAAGGAGACTTCCCTTGTCTTGTGAGGTTCAAGTACGTAATATTCTTTCCCAGGTGCTTAAGTCAATGAGTGGATCTGGGAGACTAAGGCGGGTCAGCTCAGTTAGATGCTGTGGACGAAAGGCTTTCACTGGCCTATCGGCGGCTCGGGGAAGAAGAGGTCTTGCAGCAGCGGTAGCATATGTAGGAGGTTTGGAAAAAGTAGTAAAGGGCCCACCGGTAAAGGTTGTCTTCCTCTACTCTAGGCTCACTCCACACCCGGTTGTTGTCTTATTTCAATGCTTTTCAAGCATGGGCGGTGGATGGGAGTAGATTAAAGGTCAGTCTAAAATTCATAATAGAATATATAGCAGAGCTAAGTAAGCAAGCAACCAAGGGTTCTTTATCAAGCAGGAGCAAAAAAGAGATTCGGTTGGTATTCGCCCTCGAATGGAGATGCTTAACTGGTTCGAACCTAGCTAGGAATTGGCGGAGTCTGCTTGCTTACCTTCTCTCGATGGAGGGCTTCCTTACCTCAAAGGACTCCGATAGCTTTCATTGGGCCGCATTGAGAGGGAGAAAGAGTTGGGCTTGGAGTGGAAGAAAGTAAGTAGGAATAGGATTTGATTTGACTTGACCTTCAACTGGTTTTTCCCGGGCTGCTTGCTTGAGGCAGCGAGTGACTCGAGGGAGGTGCTCGACCTAACATTCTCAACCCATATGAGACAGGGTAGCCGCCTAGATTGTTACTGATGCTGAGCCAGCTAAGCCACATATGGAGGGACGCCTCGCTGGTCGGTCTACAGAGCCAAGAAAGAGCACGAAAGAATCTCGGAGGCCAAGATAGAAAATGGAAGTTTTTGTGGGCAGACTTCGAGTACCTTCATTTAGAACAACCAATATACCAATCAGACCACACCAAGTGCCCTTGAGCCCCCTGCCAACCAGGCGAGAAAGGCGCTCACCTACAACCTCGCCTGCCTCGGCTCAACCGTACTACCCTGTGGAAAAGGTTCCCACCCAATGGACTTAGACTTGGCTAAGATTAATATGGTAAAGGGACGGACGCAGAGCGAGATGTCAATAAGGTCGGGAATAATAACGTGAATGGGAGTATGTATAGAGACGCTAGTACGTACGGGTTCGGACGGAGATACAACTCTTGAGACCGGGCCTGGATCTTTGGAGTCCGTGTTGCCTCCCCGGACACAGAAAGGCTCATGGAGCTTTATATCAGCGCCGGTCTGTTCAAGGGGCAGAACGGGCGGGAAATGTACTACTATGCTCTTTTCCAGGGAGTGGAATCGGGAGAATAGCCGAGTGTACAGGCTACGGCTCCAAGAGCCCCAGGAGTCTGTCCCGCTCTACCTTGTCCTGTTGACACACGAGGCACGTCTTCACATACTCAGCAACGTCGTCTCGCATGCCCGGCCAGTAGTACCCCCGCTTTTTCAAGGCCTGGCGGTCCACATAGACTATTTTGTGCCTAATCTAATAGCTAATGGCGAAACTTCTGTACAGAATGTACCATGGCGAGTCCTTCTCTTTCAGTTGTGGTGTAATTGCGCTCTGTCGGAGACAACCTCCTACTCCACTCTTTTCTCGATCCGACTAGACAAAGCCTACTGAACGAAAAAGAGGATTTCGCAGCTGACTCCAAAGAGTAAGGCAGTTTACTCCACCTAGGGATTCAAAAGGTGAGATGATCTGTCACAGGGAGATGAAAAACATCATAGCTGTTCCCAACAGAACAGCCTTGCTTCACTTACTTCTTTCCTTACCCACGCTCTTTGCTCATGCATGGACAAAGGAGCGAACCCTACCACAGAGAGAAAGATATGAATATCAAACTGAAAAGGAACCGGATGCTCTGTGAAACCGCTTTTTTGATCGCTCACTGACGCTAGATTACGCTTCGCTTAACTCTCGTATAGGCTAATCAATGAGTGAGGACATGAGAAGTAGGGTTAGCTGCCCTCAGAACACTTTCTAGCCTCCTAAAGGAAGTCTTAAAAAAAAGCTATGCGCACACAAGCTCACTTCCGGAAGTTCACTACGGCACTACAGAAAGGAGGCTTTCTCTAAGACTTCCAAAGCCCAGAACAGCAGAAGTCGTTTTATCTGTCACGAGCGCCTACCCGAAAAAGAAGGATTTTCTCAAAGGTTCTTTCACTCTATTATCGAAACTACTTGACTTGTTTTCCGACGAGCTTACTTACTTTCCTTACTGAACTGAACGGTGCGAGCGGAAAGAGCGGTCGATAGAGTCAAAAGAGAGACCAACGGGTCGATTCAGTTGAGGGGAGCAGCTTTGGAGACGATGGGTAAAAAGCGGAAGTCAACTATTCCTTTCTAGCTAAGAAGGGAAAGAATTACGGAACGGGGCAGTACAGGCACTAGAGTAACTATCCACACTAGTACTTTTTATAAAGTAAAGGTGATTTAAATCAAAAAATGACCTCAAATCAAAGGCTCCGGTAAACAGGGTAGCCCCTGGTACGCTTGGGGCTGGATTGAAGCCTTAAAGTGACCCAAGAGCTATGTTCCCTAAGGTTGTATGTGAAAAGGATCCGGGTTTGACCTCTCTTTTCTGTCTTTGTGTTTTCGAGCGTAAAGAGCTGTAAAAGGTAGGTTTGTGAGCCCTAAAGGAGGAAGCGAGGACCAAGCCAAGCCCTCTACCACTTCCTTTAGCCATGGATCAATTAGTCTTAAAGCAATGGGTACCTCTCCATCTTGCATGCTTTCTCCTCATCTTATGCATCTGCTGGTACTGAGCCTGAGCTAGTTTGACTGGATCCCTCAATCCTATTACATGGTCTTAAATCCGGTCTTAGAGAGTCCTATTATGCTTCCAACCTCCGCTTCCAATGGAAATCCTTAACTGCTGCTTAAGCCTTAGAATAAGGGAATTATAGCCTTTATCATAGAACTTGGGTATATGCTTTGCTAGACTAGATATCGAAGCTCTACATCATTCATAGATGCTTTCTTTTGATCTAGAATCCCCTATTCGAACTAATCACTTCTTATCTTAATTAGCCCGAGGGCTAACCTATCATTAGCAGATGTCACTATGCTTAAGACATGCAAGTCGGACTCTCTTTTATCAAGTCTTTTTGCCTATCTTCATCCTGACTTCTTCCTCCCGTTATGCTTGAACTGGGACTAGTGCCCCCTATCTGGACCTAGTTCCTTTGCTGCTGATGCCGATTCTCTTTCAACTAGATCTTTCGTAAGAGAAGAAAGCCGATCAGAGGTTCGGCTTTCAACTGACTTTGCTTATGATTGTGCCTTACCCTAACTAGGAAGTAAGTTCGGCTAATCCTCTTTACCTACTCGGCTAGAACAGAATAGCCGTTACGACTCAACTTCTTTTTACAAGACAAAGAGAAAGATAGCAAGATATAGAAAGTGTGCCGCGCAACTCATCTTAGTAGCTTAGTAGTAAGAGGGAGGGGTACTGATCACTATCCGAATCTGCTACTGAAGAAGAATAACCTCTTCAAGATTGATCTTGGGTTAGAGTTAGGTAGACTCTGGGAAAAAGACACTTTCCTTCTCTATACGTACAGCCTCTCTGTCCTAGACGACGGGGCCTCGAAGAAGTTCTCACCTTACTATACGATGCCACCCAAAGAAGGAAAGCGCGGAACTCTTAACGAAAGAATGGTTACTGAACAAGAATAGGCCGGCCAAGAGAGAGGGACGGGACCCCGCTTAACAGACCTTCGAACGAAGAAAAGAAAGATTAGTGTCCAAAACCGAAGAAAAGAAAGGTGGATACCAAGCGAGTTAACCAATGAGTTAAGAGTTCTGGGAGGAAGGGAATGGATGCATTGGCAGTCTTCTGATGGGAAAGATTAGAAGGGTTTGGACAGGATTTGAACCCAAAAGACCCTTAGTAAGTAACCGCTTTTTCAGCTGTAGTGGACCTAAGGTAGGATGCGGCGAGTGACCCTGTAAGGGAGTCAAGTAAGGAAAGAAGAAAGGGGTCTCGAAGTAAGACCTATGGAATTCTAGCTGTTCCGTAAGGGCCCAGTACGTTCGGTCTCCGTGTGAGTGAAAAGGTAGCTGCTATGTTCGGAATTGACAGTAAGTAGAGCAAGACAAGAAAGGGAAACCGCTTGAAAGAAGAGCAGTCTGCTAATCCGAATCGTGCCGCTAAGAAGTCTTTGTTTAAGAGCTATAGACTATAAAGTAAGGGAATGGGACCCCGACGGGAATGTATCCCAAGCAGCGGAGTAAGTTCACTCTTTGGTAAGCTTAGGCGCCTAAATGTCTGAGTTCGGAAAGCAGAGTAAGCGGCGATCAACGCAGGAACTATACCTCTACCCGGAATAAAACACCTTTGAAGAATGTATGTTCACGTGCTGACTATAAAGAAAGCCACAAAGTCAGACTCTGGATGGGCCAAGTAGGAAAGGAAGGATCGAAGGGAGAACGGTGACACCTATCACCTATTAGCTCGAACAAGAATTACTAGAGTGCTTTCGTAAGGAAAACCCCAAAGTAACCGCTTTTATCCCTCTGTAAACCTACAAACCATACCTCTTAAAGGATCAACCATACTTCTTCTAGTAGGAAGTGTCCCAGTTAAGGGAATAGATCCGTCTTTGTTAGTTGTTGGGGCCCCTTAGTTAAGGCTATCTCTTAGTTCAGTAAGGGAGATACCACAAGTAGCTGTATACCTTTGAGCGGGCCCAAGCCCTGTAGTTAGCGATAGAGTCTTATCTTAGCCTGGGAATAAGGGATAATGTGCTCTGTAGGGGTCTAATCCTAATTTGAAGAAGCCGATAGCAAGTTAGCTGCGGTTGCGAGTTACCCTGGAAAGAAGGATGCGCTAGTTGTCCGATCGAAGGGAGTAATTGGATCCAAGCGTGTTGTTCTGATCCGCTTACCCTTAGAGCAACAAAAGAAGGAGAGAGAGTCTGTCTCCACTTCTTCCACGGACACCTTTCTTCTTACATCAACCAATACGGGAATGGATTCGGGTGAGCCAGAACATTCGATTGAAAGGTCCGGCCGGGGTTAAGCTGCTTTCCCAACCCAGGTTCAGAAGCGGAATGGGGCAAGGCCGAGGAACCGCCATCTCTTTTCATTTCGTGGGGTGACGGGTTCCTATACGAGTCTGGAAGGAATCAAAGACTTATGGATGAGGTCTTCGGGAGTTTAGTTCCTGCGATGACCCGTAGCCCTTCTATTTATAGATTCAAGGTCCCGCCAAAGCTTCGGCAAAAGCCCAATCAAAGAGAAAATGAAAAGCAATGACTAGACCGGCAGAAGTTGACGTTTAAGGCAAACAAAAGGCATTTTAGGTTAGGAAAGAGTCATTCATGTCAGCCTAGAAGTTCAAGAAAAATGCATTCTTTTCAGGTCAGAATCTGATTGATTTTGCCCCCCCTCAAGTGGTATATCCTTGGTTAACCGACATGTGAGATTGTATTTTAGATATTGTCTCGCGGAAGAAATGAGAGCATTGACATTCAATCTGGCATATTCTCTTACGAAATTGAGTTCTTAGGTCTCAAAGCCTGATTGATGCGTTGTACCATCCACTGCCTAAAAGAACTACCCTTTGGGAAAGAAATCCTAAATCAAATCCATGTAAAGTCCATTTATGTTCAAATCTCTAGTGTAGTGGCTGCTTCCTCTACAACTACATCATAAGAAGAAGTCAGCCAGGTCGGGTTCGCCTTCTAGTTCGATTTTGACGGAGGCTTGCCACAAGTCATTCTTTCCCTCAAAAATAGCTGCATTCCGTTGGGAGGGGTGTCAAACTGAGATTCGAGCTATGCCCTGAGGAAACCCGTTAGCAAGGCTAGGCACCTTCCTTAGAGACCAAGGCAGGACCTAGACGAATCAAGGTACTTAGCCGATCCGATGCCATAAATTGATAAGAATAGGTTATTACAGAATAAGTTGTGCTCGAATCGGTTGTTACAGAATCTGCTTCAACTGTCTCAAATAGGAGAATAGATGACACCCGCTGATTATGTTGTGTTGTGATGGCAACCGATTCTCCCCAGGTGGTGCGTGCGGTTGGGGAAGAGAACCCGTCTTAGGCAGCTCCTGTAGTTCATTTGATTTGTCCAGAAAGATCTTTCTATTTAAAGTAAGGAGATGTAGCAGGTTTACTAAAAAGAAGATCCGGGAGTCCCGCGTGGAAGGGCTCCGCTCTCGCTCAAGGATCTAAGACTAATGTACTGGACTGATAGCGCACTGCTTGGTACCCTAATAGTTGACTAAAAGGATTCCCTACTCTCTGTCCTGTTGGTCTAATCCGACGGATATGTGCTACCATTCATAAAAGGCTATTCGATAGCTGCTGATTCGAGAACAAGGATTCATTGTGCAGCTGAGTCAATAGGAGCCGTGCCGGTTGGGGGAAGCGAGGATGGTATTTGTAATCCCCGAACCTGGGCAAAGGCCCTTTCTTTTTCTACGCAAATACAAGTGTCAACTTGTTCCGAAGGGCTCTGAAGTCAAGATGAATATGCACGAGCTAGCACTCGGATTAGGAAAACTGGAAACCTAAACCTTCTTTTATGTCCGGTCATAACCCGTGAACTTTGGGATGGGTAAGAGCTCCCCGAAGCGCTACCTGCAGGGGCGCTAGTCAACAGCTAACTGACCAAACATACCCACCACTAACGCAATTGTTGCTTCGGAGTTAGCATTCATAGCAGATTCAATCCCTCCCCTCACAATTGATGAAATTCCTAAAGGCAGTCTCACATCTTTCTTAAGATATTCTCGATTTCTTTTTGTTCTTTGTACAAACCCTCGGTAGGGAGGTTTATATTATTATATATAATCAATCTCGGGTGCTCTTCGACTTACCGGATCTGGAAAGTGCTGGTTCGAGCCCAGCTCGTGCCCTAAGCAAGACATTCTGGTCATAGAGTGAATATCGATGAACTCGTCTATATGCTTAACACTGGCAATTCATCTGCGCCTCCTCCTGTTGACAGTAGTAGTGCAGACCCAGCTTAGACATGCGAGGCTGGTCCACGGCATTCGATTAAATAAAGTCAAATCTATATAGTGAATATATTATTGTAATAAAAGAAGAACTGCTAGCTACCTACGGAGAAGAAGTGAGAGGTGCCGAAACAACTGCCGCATACCAAAAGACTGAACAACAACCCTGGAAGAGGAGATTTTACCTGAACTCTGTCTCTCTTCCACTCCTTATGGGCAATAGCGACCCCGTATAGAATAGACGTGCCAACGAACGGGCGATTCTTCAGTAAGTTCGCCCTTTGAATATTCGATTTCTTAAGCCATTGTATTGACCAACCAGCTACTGAGATAGACTACCATAAAGAAGGAAGAAGTCGGTAAGGCCCAGAAGCTCGGGGACTTTCGTCCGTCCCCTTTGATTCCGCTTGGCAAGGTCGGATGGTGATCATGCTGGGGCACGCCTTAAAGTCAAGTGCTCCTACCCAGTCAACTATCGATGACCTGCCTTCAGTGTTCTTCCAGCGCTTCATAGTCTTTATCGTACACCTGTAGAGCTGCTCATCAAAAAACGTTTCCCAAGTCGTGTTGCAACCAGACTGACTCTTGTTCTTCCTCTTCAGCGGCCAAAGCAATAAGCAGTTGTTTTCGGTTCGTTTTGAGTTTAGTTCCTTTCTACAGGGACGCCCACGCAGCGGGGATATGGGGGTAAACGGGGGGACAGACAAAGCAACAGGGGGTAAGTCCGCTAAGTCCAGCTAGTCCAGTCAAGCAAGTCTAAGCTGTCATGTAAGAAACCAAAGAGGACTGCTACCCTAACTGCGGAAGAAGGAAAGAAAGCTCCTAGCTAGAGAGTGATGCTCCTAGCCTTACATAGACTTATGCTCTTCTCTTAGCTTAGCGCCGGGATCAGAACGAGCATCAACTATCGAAAGGGAATCTGCGGTACCAGGTCTAGCTGCATCTACGAGGCGAGTACGCGCCTGTGCTGTTGATGAATTGAGAAAGCGACTTCCAACAATCTATCTATCTATGTTCTTTATTGTTTGCTACGATTGGAGCCGAGAGAGTCACCCCTTTGACGGAGCTGACTACTACTACATCCGAGCTTAGGACACCGAAAGAGTTCAGAGGGAGCTTCATTCCTCAAAACGAATACACATTGGACTAGAATACATCATTTCATATTGGATGGATCCTTGACCCTTCGCTTCACGACTCGCACCCGAAAGGATAACATAACTAATCCATAATTCAGTATTCTAACATACTCATTTCATATTAGCCTCTAACAAGACCGACAGGGTCAACGAAGTGGAGTCGACAGCAACAGAACCACGCCCACCAGAGCTAAAGGGCCGAAGGGGGTTTTCAGCAAGTGGAGGCAACGCTGTTGAGGAATGGATGAATTAATCCCATCATAGATCTTGGAGCTGTCATCAGAAGAAGGTGACCCTTGTGAGTCGATTTCATCATCACTAGATGACTCTTCTAAGCATGGACAAGAGTCATTGGATGAATCACTATCTGAATCAGAAGAACTTTCTGAGCAAGATCCTTGAAATCCTATCCTGGCTCTAGTAACACGATTGGGTTGGGGAATTCTCATATTCCGAAAGCTCACGATGGTAGAGATTTGAAAAATCCTACTCTACTAGCCCTAATCTTAGTCTTAGTAGTAGGATAAGCGGCATCACTATATCGTCTTGAGATTTTCCCATGATGCATCCTAGGAGAGAATGATGTTTGCGCGCTGGTTTCCACCATTCTCTTCACGTAGAGCTTATTTACTCTTTCCGAGCTACCCTTGAAATCCGAGGTGTTCTTTCCCATTGGATGCGTTGGACTTTCCATGACTTTGGGTGGTTCTTAGCCCCCTATTTGAGATAGATAAGGGTTTCGATTGGAGTTCGCTATGGCACCCAACCAGTAGCACCCTTTCATCATCAGAGTCTGCCCTAAGGTCTCTGACAACAACACGGGGTCATAGGCCATGCAGCGGCGCAGTCAAACAAAATCATATTGGTTTGGTAATATCTCCGTGCTCTTTATCCCTCTGTCTCTTAGCACCCCTTATTGTGTATTACCTGCCCGGTCTAGGGTTACGGGTTTGGGTGCCGTTTCATTCTGCTAGCTGGGTCGTAGGTTTACAGGTATATGGGATTGTCTCGGTCATTAGGGATATGGGAACTGTGTTTGGAGCCCTCGGCTTGTCTCCCCAGGAGAGTAGCACAAGGACAGCGGCACCTGGCCATTCGAACAAGAATTGGGGACCCCGGGTAGCAGAGCTGGGCAAGTCGAACAGGGCTTGCCAAGCAAGGATTAGAAAAATGGGATAGTAGAACATAGATAGTCGAGATAGGCTGGGGTTCAAGTCCCTAGTATAATAGCTTACCTTCATGAGGAGCTAAGACTGCTTTGCGTGTACCTCTCTTACGGGTAACGAATGATACTTGTTGCAGTGCCCCGATACTATGTTAATCCCCGAAACCTAGCTAAATTCCTCTGCAAGACTTGTTGAGCCCTAGTCTTACCCTAACTGATCAATTTATATAAGTGTCAAAGAAATAAGTTGGTAGCAACAGAACAGCCTCTAAACCACTAGAGACAGTCGTCAGATAAGGTAGCATAGCACGCTTGACAGCGCCTTGTTTACCTACTAGATAGAATAGAACCTGTATTCAAAGTGGAATGAGAAGAGAGCGAGAGGGAGAACGAGAGGATCGATGAAATTGACTACTGATAAGTGGAGGCGACCAAAGGGAGATCGAGTGATAACGAGAGGAGTGGGAGTGGGAAGGAGAGAGCGAAGCGAGAGGAAGGCAAGAAACGGCGGTAAGTTCGTGCATGCCCAAAAGCAAGCATGATCCCTTTTCGTAGCAACTATCTTATCTTAGCTTCCTATTGACGAAAACCAAAGCCCCGAGGAAGTCAACTGCTGAGCCACCTGGTAAGTCCATCTTTCTAGGTTCGATAGGACCTGGGAATCCCCTTATTAATAGAATCGAACCCGGAACCAGAACCATTCCCTGCATCTGTAGATTACTCATCTTACTTTCATCTCGATTTGGAGTTAGCCAACCAACTCCTATCATACTACTCTCCTATCATACAACTAGCAGGGGATGAGACTTGATTGATGCTTTGAATAGCGCAATTTCGTACCCCAAGGACGTATCAACAGTCGATATGGACTACCTTCTATCGATGCTGGCTGACCCGAATTCACCGAGTAGCACGACCTTCTCATTTGGTACTCATCGTCTCTACTTTCCTAGTCGGACAGATGTTGAGGACACTAACTCACTTCTCAACGGCTGGTATGAAAGAGATGCGTGGTAAGCCTATCGTGACAGCTCTCTTGGAGCACTCCCATCTCTTGAAGGGAAGTAAGAATCTATTTTATATATAGATTTGAATTCATATTCCCTTAGATTAATCAGAAGGGGAGAAAGCGAAGATTTGAGTATGGGAGGGAAGATGACTCTACAAACTAAGACGGAGAGGGGATACCCCAGGGAGGGGGGAACACGTTAAGTTGCCAGTTCCGATCGAAGGAATAGGGGACAAGGTGCTCGACCAACTAATCAGTATTGGGGAGAACTAATCTAGCTATTAGCTAAAGGTAGATTGCTTTCAAGCTACTCGGCTAACTAGGATCGGAGTGGAATTAAGACTCCCCCCTCAGAGTTTAACTGTGAACTGACTTAGCCCTTCACTTCTTTCTTTCCCTCACATTTACCTCACATCAAGGAGAGCATTCTTCAAGACATTTGAGAAGCATCAAGGATTCCTTGTTCTTTGGAAGGGAATCCACTTCTCCTCCTGCCGAAGACTGAAGAGTCAACCTTGCATTCATTCTCTAAGGATTAACAAGGTTAGTAATAGGCTATAGGCTCGACTGCAAGGAGAGAAGGAAGCAGCTTGACTTTCACGACTATCAGGGCACCTACTGAACTAGATGCAACTCAAAAGAAAGCTCCAACTCTATCTAGTGAAGGTTTAGGCTTTCTTTGCCTCGGACAAGCTTTTTTCTTTGCTTGCGTCTCTTACTTCTGCTTCTGCTAGGTGAAGAAGCTATGAGACTATTTAAATTAAAGGCTTATTCGAGCCAGTCTAGTAGGCATCGCTTTCTATCGGAACCGTTAGCCTCGCCCCATTAAAAAAGCTATCAATCTGATTCCCGAAGTCAAAGTCAAGCTTCCCCACCTGGCAAGAGTGAAACTCTCTCCTTGACGTATTGATGGTTCCATCCTCTCTTAGTCTTGGCTCTGCCTCGTACTACCTTCGCTCCTAACTACCTAACGCCGAGCTAAGTGCCCTCCTTTCCATCTCCGTCTTAGTAGAGCTTCCACCTCCTTTCAGTTGAAAAGCCAGTTATTCCGAGCGGGAAGTCTTATGAATCTTAATTGTCACTTCTTTACTTCTTCTTGTATGAACAAAGCAAAGTGGAAAAAGCCTTTTTGAACGGAAGGAAAGTAAGGAAAGCGGGAAAGGTCCGATACAAAGGAAAGGGTTGCGAGGCTTAACGATTTAGAATATAGCTGTTGAGGTGGCACTTGTTCCCCCGGGGCGGGGGTATATGCCCGTAGCTTTCTTCTGTCACTTCTTTCAGATCAATGAAGTTGAAAAGTAATAGAGTAAGGGACCCTTGTTTACAAAGCTGTCACTCCAAGAACTCGAAGTCAAGCATCTTCGGGAATATCCAGATTAGTCTTCAACTAGAGAAAGGATAGGAATCTCCTTTGCAGAGTTTTCTTCTCCAGCTGATGTAGCGGTAAAAGATTCTATTCTTTTCTTTCTGCGGTCTAGTTACCAAGTTCCTAAACTTCGGGATACCTAAACGCCTACTTCATTTGAAAGGTTCAATTCCCTGGATATGTCCTTCGATCTGGGCTAGATCCTCAGACCATACTGAGCTCCCCGCCCAAACTGCTTAGTTGAGCCAACGAACTAGTAGATCAATCTTTCCTTGAAAGAGTGAGGTGCATTGCCTACTCTTCCTGGTGTGGTGGGGCACCTTGCTAGTTTTAACCAGAACATTTGAGAAGCGTTAAACCCTACATTATAGCTTGGGAAGGTATCCCCGTCAAGGCCCTATCCTTAAGCCCAGTTTCGATCAATGGATTCCTTTTCTTTCGTCCCCCGCGGGCCTGCAGCTGCCCTGAAAGCCTCAATCCTCGTTCTAGACCCTGCTAGGGATATGGCTTTCTAGCCTCTCTAGTGGTCAAATAGTGACTCGCACTCTTTCCTATTTTCAGATTCAAAGCAGCGAGCACCGAAGGAAAGTAGAACTGAACACCTAAATAAGCAAAAAAAGAGAAACCGCTTTTTTGCATTTTGCAGTAAGCTCACCAGCTTCAGTAAGTCAGTTAACAGACTTGAGCAAGTCTTCCTTGGACGAGTTCCTTCAGTTAGATAGGTGAAGTTATATAGGCTAGCGAGCCACATGAGCCTAGAAGTTGAGTGAGTCTCGTCAACAATTCCTTGAGTCTCGAACCCAGCTAATAGCTTGAGCCTAAAAACTCGAGAAAGGCTAAGCTTACTTTGCCAGCGTCCCTCATTAGCTCTCCTTTTATATGCACACACGTGCGCGAGCCGTCTCAGAGAAGGAGTGGCTTCCGGCCGGCTTATACTGCTTGAGTTCCAAGGGGTAAGACGAGATCCTACGGTTCACTTTTTTTTGTATCTTTAGCATCCCACTTCACTCCACAAGGGGAATATTACGTCCAGCCTTACTATAAATATAGACCCTGGAACTTCCAAGGCCAAGAAGGAAGACCTGGATGATCCGTTGCCCTTCCTTTAAAGGCCCCGAGTGAGTATCCAAAGTAAGTAGATGCCCCTCCTTTCCAGGGTTAAGAACCGATTCAAGTAAGGAATCTTAGCCCGGCCGAGTTTCAACTTCCTCTACGAAAGTAGGCCCTTCCAACCGGACCATAAAGAGCATGTCTTCAACCTTTAACAGAACCCTCACCCTCAGTAGGGGCTTCTTCTTTTTGGAGAGATCCCCGTTCTACTACTGGAAAGTTAAGTCAAGGAAAGCAAGTAAGCCTGCGATTGGAAAGCTAGCCAGGAAGGAAAGCAAGAAGGCCGGGTTTAGCGAGGGAAGAGTAAGTAAACCACCACGGCACGGACTCTCTCTCGCCTAACAATACCATTCTCAAGGGAATCATACCAGATACTAACCGACACTGACATAAGATATTCTCTTCCGACTTCGTTGAATCTTCTTCTAGTCGAGGAATTTCCTAAAGGCCAAAGCTTGTGTCAGATGTCTGGGTCGGCCTTTGGAGTACATGCCACAGGAGGAATGGCACTCAAAAAGAAAGATGCGCAGGTGATCTAACAACAATAGGTGGCCGAAAGAAGGCAACACAAGGTATTCAACCTACCAAAGGATAAAATGAACGAATAGGACTCCCTAAGCAATGGCTAAAAGGGTTCATGAGGCGATCCAAGGGAGTAGTGCTTACCTGATGATTGGGATCCGTCCATAATTTATCCACTTATATGTGCAGGTGACCTGAAGTACAATGATGGCTTCTAACTCAACAGTGGAATGGATGCTAAAGGAACAGAATAGCTTTTTTGTTCTTTTCCCTCTTCTCTACAGGATCACACGATTATACATGTCTTCAGTTGCGATTTGGCTGTTCATTAAGATCAAAGAATTCACTATCATTTCATTGGAACTTGCATTGCACAGAGAACTCAATCTATCTCCATCTACTGGATCGATAAACGAAGAATTGACTGATTCTGGCCAATGCCCGGTTTGGATTGGATGACGAAAGGGAAGGTGTACATGTTTGCCTATTCTATCCCGGTTCGGTTCTATACCGGCTCGCTTCCCTCAGATCTTACGCTTAGCTCGGTTCTATAACGGTTAAGGCTAAACTAACGAAAAAAAGAAAAGCGAGAAGCATTCGTCTAGCTAAAGCCATAAGTAAGGCGATTTAGATCCAGAGGTAGCACCGCTTTCCCTCAAATGGATTGATTGTACCGAAATCTCTTTCTTTCCGAAAAAGAAGAGGCTGAACATACTTCCGTTGCAGGAAATGACTTGACTTACAGCCTATCAAAACGAATAGAATAGACTCAAAATAGAATGCGCTTTCGCTGGAGCGATGTATTACATGGGGTAAAGGGCGCTTGACAAGTTTCAATGCCAGAACGATGTGTGTGAGCTAACTGCATGTCGAGCCTTGACATGAGACAAAGAAATGGGCTGGGCCCTCTTGCTTACTTTATTACGAAGAGCTTCCTAGAAACTTGATGCGGACGAGTCACTTCATGAGATGGACACTTTACTTTAAACAGATTGGACAAAAGGAAAGCAGATGGCACCACCGGAGGGGTACAGAAGGGCACCTATAGAGCCACTTCCTTACTCTACCTATCAGTAGACTATCTTCAAACCAAACCTTCGAAGTCAAACTTCTAGTTAGTAGCCAGATTTCAGACGATCCTTCACATAGGAATAAGAATAAAAGAAGGGACTCAAAGAATCTTTCAAAAAAGAACCTTGGGGCGCTTTGATGCTACAGTCTCTTCATACCATAAGGTATCGCTCACTTCGGATCTTTAACACATGCAAATGCAAGACAGACTCCCTTTGAGAAAGGAAAGAGCATCAACCATGACAGACATCCAATTAAGAAAGAAACCTCACTTACTTAACTGAAAGCTTAGAAAACGTACTGAGCTTTATCCAGATTCACTCCCTTCTGCCTAATCCATCTTCTATCTTTCGATAGATAGAGGGCGGTAAGGAAGAGCTCGACCTCAAGGTTCGAGTTACATAACATACCTGGAACGAAGGAGTGGTTGACTTGTAGTGAGTAAGGAGAGCAACAAGGAGAGGAATAGAGGATAGGGTGGATTGACCGATAGGGAAAGAGAAGCGAAGGGGCGAAGGCTATTTCCCTTAGTTGCCTTCTCTCACAGCTACTTTCACAGCGATAAGAAAAAGAAGGAAAACAAAAGGCTTTGCTTTGTTACATTGCTTTTCTTCCACCGCTTCACTTCCTTCCTTTCTTTAGTGACTTCACCGAGGAAGGAAATAGGAGTCTTTCCATTGTCATTTTATCGCTTTACCACTGTGGGGATCCACTTTCCTCTAACCTATAACAGAAGGCGAGAGCAGTAAAGTGCATAAGCTAAGGATAAATAAGTTTACCTTTTATTACATACCGCCCAGCCAAGCCTATTTCATTGTAAATTCCATGCATTGGAAGTTCCAATCTAGGCATTTCCTGTTAATAAGGTAAGTCTTTCTTGTTGCAGAAGCAGTTTCGGGGTCATATTCATATAAGAAGTATCCCACTATTGCCCTTCCTGCTAGTGCTATGCCCCCTTTGTGTATTATTACTTTCTAGGCCCAGTAGAAGGATAACTAGAGGGCCCCATATACTAGTTCTAGTTGTCCACCTTGTACCAGTGCTCGACCCCCCGAAAAATTCACTCGACTTTACACAAAAGCAAGTGAGTTAGCTTGTGAGAAATCAAGCTTCCAAGCTCCGACCTCCTATTCCTTTTTTCTAACTTGCAGCGCCTCATTTTAGAGGCATACGTAATAGGAGGTGCAACAACGACCTTTGGATTTGGTGATTAAGGACCTGCGCACGCGGAGAGTTCTAATGCGAGGGCAGAGTAAAGGAGATCTCTATCAGTTTGCATTAAGGGGGAGTAAGAATAAGGCAGAGTCTGGCGTTGCATTTCTCAGAACCCGCGCATCATCTGATATTTGGCATAAGCGACTAGGACATCCAGCCGATCGAATTCTCTATCACTTGCGGTCTCAGAAGTGTTTAGCAATTGACAAGGTGCAGAGTCGGCTCGGCTGGGCACCGATCGCTTCTGAAGGTAAGCTTTTGCTCTCGCGTGCGTGCTTAAGGTGCAAAACCGATCACATCCAACCGGGATTCTAACCCGACACCAAACCTAGCTTTCAACCAAAGCTTTCTTTACCAAGGGTGGGTATAGGAGAAGAGAGTGGAGAAGAAAGTGCCCGCTCTCATACAAAACTGAAGCCGCGAAGCCGGAACAAGCTGAAAAGCAATTAGCTGACCATGTCTCGCACGCAGGAGTTTCAAATCCATGAACTTCGTACAGAGCATATGTTCGGAGGGTGGGTCTAGAGAAGAGGGAAGAACGAGGGCAAGCATAAGAAGCAGTCATTGAAAAAAAGAAGAAAAGAAGGAGCTGATCCGATGGATGAAGATAACGATCAACGGAAACTACCGGCTATGAAGCTAGATGGCATAGAAGAAGGTTATGCCAATATGGATGGCTTGCCTGGAAACTAGCCATGTATGTACAGGCTACCGCACAACTACTTGGTCGGATCAATCTCACTCTCGAAGTTGGGAAGAATCAACTGAAAATGCGAGGGGTGCGAAGCACGAAGCATGACATTTTGTTTGAACGAATCATCGAAGGGAAAGGTCGACGAGACAGCAGAGGAATGTGGTCCAGAGGATGGGCTAATAAGAAATATCTTTCTGCCCATGGGAGCAGTAAATAGACTGACAATCCTGGGGCCTCTTCAAGTATCCCTTTGGCTTCTGTGAAAGTCTCATTTTTATTTATTTACATGAGGGTATTCAATATTCAATATCTTTGGTGCAAGTACTCCTTCTAGAGGAAATAGATATGCTATTAGGCGTGAATACTCCCACTCCCTTAGAGTTTCAATACTAAGCTAAGCCTTTGGAATCTTTTTTGCCTCGAAAGTGGAAGTTGGAGTGCCTTTTGAAGATAGGAGTGCTTGCAGGGTTGTAGCTGTCCCCATACCCAAAAATTGCCCCCTAGTGTAAGGTGTAAGTGAGTTTCTTTCCTTCTGGCTTATGATTTTGATGTCCCTGATCGTAAGTAAAGAAAAAAAGCAAGCTTATATGGATGGAGGATCTGGGTGGTATTCTCGTTCTCGGTGTGAAGCCTTTTTCTCATGCCTAAAGCTATTATTGATAGCGGGCATTTTACAGGGGTGCGGGGGCGCTGGCAAGGCCAATCTATCAGGCAATATAGTAGGCCAGGCAAGAAGGTTATAGGGCTAAGAGAGACTTTTCTTTCCTTGGGGTTTGAGATCCAATGCCAGTTAGAGTTCTAGTTCCATTCCCTATTGTTGTAAAGGAATGCTGCTAAGGCCCTGAGGTAGAATCTCCCATTCCTAATGCTTTCGAGCCAGTTGAAGGCCTAGTTCCAGTTTGCTTCCATGCGGTTGTCTCGGCTTTTCCTTCCCTGACCTCTTCTCTGCGGTTTGAGTTGAAGTTCCAGCATGAGAGCCAGGAGTATTCTAAGCAAGTGAGTTTAAAACACTTTCTCAAGCAGGGTCTTTGATTTCCTAAGGCAGGAGGGATTCTCTCCCAAGGTTCTAAGGTTCCCAGGATTCTAGAGAAAGGCTTAGCCTAAAGTCAAGCTATAGGCCGAGTCATGCATTTCTTTTTAGTCATAAGTGCTCCCATGCAGGCGGGATTTTCTTCTATTTACGACATAGGTTTCCTTCCTTACATAGCCAGTTGTTTTAGTGCTATCTAGTTGAAGAATTTCTTCTTCTATTTTTCTGGGGTTTGAGTTCTAGTTGTATAAGTGGAAATCTCCTTTTTCGGTGATCCATACGATCAATCGAATGCAGTCGATAGGAGATAATGGGGTGCAGGCTAGTTATCAAGCAAGACCAGAAAGTACTATAGGCAAGCAGTTTATAGGATGATTCTAGGGCAATGAAGTCAGTAAGCAAGGGTCCGAAGGAGGAAAGCAGTTTTCAAGCCAGAAGGAGCTAGGAATGAACTTAATCAAAAGTAGGGCTTTCTTTGGGACGGCACCCATACCATTTCTAAGAAATGGAGGAGAGGCCCCCAACTTGGTGAGTTCGAACGTGGGATTGACTCCTCTGTCGCCAAGCTTATTAAGCGATTTTGAAGCCCAAAATCCCGAGTTTCCTCAATCTTTTTCTCACCTTTCTGACCGGAAAATCCATTTCTGCCAAAAAGACCGGTTTTCTCAACCCTGATCGTGATGATCTCAGTCCGCCCAAGGGTGAAAGAGTTGGTTAACCTTCCTTGCCCACGGGGCTGACTTTCTTCAATTCAATACGGAGGATCCCTTCAGTTCCCAGGTCTACCCTTTCTAGGGGATCGTATCCCGCGGATGAGTAAATGTACAAAAAGGGTTCCGAACCTGGTTGCGTAGCTTAGCTTGGTCGCCTTCGCTAACATTTAGTAATTGGTCTTTCTCTTTCCGGTTGTTTTCATGTATCAAATCCAATGTCGTTTTCTTTCTATGAGTATGAATTCGATTTCGAAATCTGAAATCGAACTAGCACTAACAACGGGAAGAGCAAACTGCTTTTAGCTCATATTCAAGCTCAGAGGGGTACAACCCATTAGGATAGACAACGGATTTGGTGATTTGGTAATAGAATCGGGTGTGGACATAGCAAACCTCCTACTATAAATAAAATAAGAGAGATGCCCTTAGACCAGTATGGAGGGAAGGGAAAGAAACCTTGGAAGAACTGAAAGTGAGGACTTTGCGGGCATAAGCCCATGACAATATGACGACGTCAGGAGGCACTAGGCAACCCTACTAACAAAGAGAAGGCTAGATCAGAACTCACATAGCAAGACACAAGAACCGAAGGAGGAGGAGGAGGTAATGGAATTCAAGATTTTCGTATTTTCAATCGGACAAGCAATCGTAATAGGCAACCCGCATAAGCAACCGGAAAGCCAGCAATCTATTTCATAGCCTGAATGTGCTATTCATTTATCTAAAATTTTCTTAGTAGGAACCTCCGGATCAGAAATAGGAATCGGAGCAAGAGTAGCAGCTGCTGGTGCTGGTGTAGGAGCAGAAATTGCAGTCAAAGGAGAAGGAATAGGCAAGCGGGAAAGCTAGTAGGAACAGAAAGACAGAAGCAAACGGATCCACTCGCTCAACTAACTAGTTGTTAGTTATAATAGGAACTCGCAAGCAATCGATATCGAAATCGGAACTTGCACACTAAACTAAAATAGTATTCGTCTTCTCTTGCATACCCTCTTCCGGGCTTTCTCACTCCAGTTACCTGCTCATTCTCATTAGCAAGCCATCGTAAGAGACGCAGGAAAGCAAGCTTCAGAAGCAAAGGCGCAGCCGAAACACGTACATAAGCAAAAAAAAAGCCTTTTGATTGAGTTTCCGAGTACTCCTTAACAGCACTAGCTGGAGCTCGGTGTAAATTCTCATCCAAGGGGTCTAGCTGAACCTGTCTTTGTAGACTTTCCATCCGCGAGCACCACCTTGTCCAGCAACATCCCTTCCAGTTCTAGATAAAGATCCAGATGCAGATAAAGATAAAGAGAAAAGGGATCGAGAGGCAAAGGAAGCATCCGAGTTGTAAACAGAAGCATAGGTGGCTGGAGCAGTTCCATATGTAGCATACTTTTCCGTTCGAGACCCATATCCCAATCGAGACCCCTATCTAGACCCTCGTGATCGATAGCCGGACCCACGCTTCCGGGACCGAGATCCAGCCCTTCCCGTGGACCCATAAGCACTAGTACCACCAATAGCATCTTCGCCCGTCCCAGCTTTCCCTTACCCGGTTTCACTAGCAGCCCTACTAGTTCGGGAGCGTGCCTAGCAGCATAGCCTAAAGTAGCCCCTAATTCAGGTGATTCCGGCAACTAAGTGGATTCCGGAGTAGGTTCAGTAGAGGGGAGATGCGCAGATTGCTGATACACAGAATCTCTCTTGCACCTATTACCCATCCGGTAACCCATAGGCAGGGGCACGGGCGGCACAAGTAGAGGTGGAGGTATCGGTTTACCCAACTGAGAGAGGTAGCCCCTGGAGCAGGGATGGCATAGGTCGCAGAGGCATAGGCACGGGTGGCATCGTGCATAGGTAGAGGCGTAGGCAGTTGACCGAGAGGCACATAGTTAGCCAGCAGCACCTACTAACCCATAAGCGGGAAAAGCACCCGTAATAGTATAGCGTGTTCAGAGTTCCTGCACAATCCATCCAGGCATAGCATCCCTGTAATATCAATATTGATACCCAGCAGCATAGGCATGGGCACAGATAGACCGGTTCCAGTTCGTGATCCATATCCAGCCACAGTCGTCTCTGACCCAGTAGAACCGGACGCATAGCCAGATCCATGTCCAGATCCTCGTGAGCGTGATCGGGATAAGGAAGGACGCTTTCGGAGGCGGAAATGCCATCGAAGATCGGGTCACCTGCTGGAACCCCATCAAGTGAGCATGAGAACACACAAGCTCAATGCACGTCAAAAGCAGGTGAGATAGAAGGTGTAGGTTTTGAACCCGGACACGAAAGATGTAACAAATTGGTTCAAAATACCAGCAGTAAGTTAAATAGCTCCGATCAGGTACAACAAATTCACAAACTGTTCATAAGTCAATTGCAGAAAAACCGTCAATGATGAAGCTTAAAAAGCATTCTGTGGAGCCAATGAAAGATGGATTATATAGCATTCCATCTCAAATTGCTGCTAAGGGTCTTAGGCAATGGGAAAGAACACTAATACTAATTGGATACTTTCTTGATGATAGAACCCTTCCTTTTCACTTAAGTGAAAGAGTGGGCAGTAATGGCACGGGTGTTATGTAGTTGGATAATGGTTTTTTTATTTAAAATGATGAGGGTCTTTATCATGTGGCAGGTAAACTTATGACAGTCAAGAGATGGCAACCGGGGATGCAGCTTTCAAAGAGCACTCTCGGGTAAAGTTCTACTTCCATCATTGTTATGGACACCAGAAGGTATGGAATACCTAGGAAGCATCATAGGGAACCAACCCGTTGTACTTGGATTGCCCTACTAGCACCATGAGGCTTTCTTCATTTGCTAGAATTTGGATCGAGATTCAAACAGACAAGGAACTCCCAAACTTATTGGTCCTTGATCTCGGTTGTGGGGAACCAGTTCAGGTAGATCTCTTGGAAACCCCCCACCTTGTACTAATTGTCTTGTTTATGGTCATACTATAGTGAGATGTCCTCATACCAATGCACCTTCTACTAGTCAAAATAAAGAACGAAAGAGTGAAGTGCCCAATAGCCATTGGTCACTCACTCATTAACTAATACACTTTGGAGATGAAGAGTTCACAGTGAAGAAAAAGAAGGAATTATGTGCGTTGCATTCACACTATTGAATTGGAAACAGGAAATTACTGTTGATAAAGTAGATTGAAAACTCATTAGGTCAAAACTAGGGGAGGGCTTAGTTCCCTCACTCGATCCACCTAAGGAAAGGAAAGAAGAACGACTTATGTAGTAGAGCATCGGGAGTCAAGTCAAGGCAGCCTCAGCCTGCCTTTACGTAATAGGACGGCATCGGCATAAGCGGTGAGCTGTAACGGAGATGTGGATGAGAAAATGGCTACTTCTTGCAAGTTGAAAGCTAGGTTTTTCGCTGCCTCTTCCCAAAGGCCTGCCTTACCGACACGCCACCCAAAAGAATCAAACAAGAACGCGGCGAGGGAGTATCTTCTTTGAGAAATGGTTAAGTTTCCGAGTCTGTTTCCGTTCTCATCCTCCCTGGAACCATGGTCTTGTTGCTTGGCTTGCTTTCATGTCAGTACTTATTCTCTGAACTTTCAGACTGAAGCTTAAGACATGGGATTGCCTGGAAAGAAGGGGCACCTTACGCCTTGGCTCAGGGGAGATCCCCGGAAAGAAACAAAAGAATCTATTGGCAAGCTGGTATGAGAGGAATGCGAGCTTCATTTTCTTTCATTATAGTTTTCTCCTATTCTCAAGTGATTCGTAGAAGCTTTCACTCTAGCTAAAGTCGATTAGCCCGAGTTGTGTTAAGATAAGTGGCACTTGAATTTGAAGTAGCCATCGGCCAGGTCTTGGATGCTGAATTCTCGGTCTTACCACTTGTATCGATAGCCCCACTTTCATTGAATGCTGAGGAGATTGATTGAAAAGAAAATCCTGATCCTGATCTTCGAACTTTCTCTCTGCTTGAAGTTCTTCTGGCAAAGCGGTCACAGGAACGGAGTAGCTTGACTTACTAAAGTCAAGGGAATTTCTTGCTAATCTGGTGATATCGTAGTAAAGGTAAAGTAGCTTAGCCTTTATATTTAGGAGCGCAGCCTATTATAAAGAAAAAGATAAGATGAAAAGCGCTACGCACCTCTTAGTGGCAAAAGCCTATCCTTTTTATAGTGATATTCTCTCCCTAAAGCGAAGAAAGCTCGGCGCCATCCCGCTACTGTCTAGCTGCCATACCGCTTTCAAGAGCGAGGGCAATAACTTTAGTAAAGCAAAGACTAAGACCTTCGTCGAAAAGAGTCATTCCCTTCTTCCGGCGAGGTCGAGCTGGAGGGAGCCTTCTTCATATGTGGGATTGATTTGGAGAATATAAGCCCGTCCACTGCCCTGCTATGAGTTGACAGTCTCAGAGGCAGTCTTCCTCGCATTTACTCGACTTACAGACTCGGGCTTTGAAACAGGACTTGAAGTGGAAGATGGGGCAAGCAAATTTCCCGGGAAAACGCACTTGGATCACATTTCGATGTCCTGTTAGAAGGGAAATTGGATCACAAGCAAAAAAAGACGGGAAAACGCATTGATACGACGGTGCGGGCCTTAGCTGGATCAGTGGGTGGAATCGAAGTGTAAATAGGAGTGTTCTACTCCGAATCAGGTGGCCTTGGGAGCTCTTTAGTTAGGTAACACAAGGAAAAAGCCTTGTTTGTAGGTTCCATTCCTGCAGGGGCTAATCCAATTCAGTGTTCATCTCTTACGATAAACCTTAATAGTCGATCATTGGCTTAATTGCCTGAGTTTTTTTGTTTTGGCACTCTAGTTAGCGACGAAGGGCGTCGTTTTTAAGTCATTGCTTGCTCCTTTCCTGAGTGTATAAGGATTACTGAGTACGAGAGGGGCGGGAGTCGAGTTCCTTCTTTGATTTGACACCGATGTTCGATAGAAAGTGAAAAAGCCTCCAGGCTTTTTCACTTTCTCTTCTTCTTCAGTAAGCTTCGTCTTCAGTTCTTGATAGTTATCCATGAAATCTGGAAACATTGTCCATTTCTTTCTATTTCTAGTAGGTAACTTATCCCTAGGTGTGCGTAACTCCTCGTCTGTATTAGGTATCTTCTCGTCAGTCTTAGGATCGTCTGTCTGAGTTTTCTCGTCTAATGTAGTTCCCTCTCTTGCTTCTACTTCTTCTTTATCTAATAACGTTCTGTCTTCAGTAAGACTAGTCTCTATCTCTCTAGTGTCTTCAGTAAGAGGTCGCATCACCGCTTCCCCAGAAAGCTTAGCAGACTTCTCTTTCATTTCTTCATGCAGTTTAGCCATTTCTGACTCCAGACTAGCAATACGCTGAGCACTTTTGAACTCGGATTCCTCTTTCTCTGCACTGAGCTTTTTGAGCTTCTCGTTCCATTCCAATTGGTAAATAGTGCTCTCTTGCCCCCTTAAGTCTATTACATGCTTAGGTTCTGTGTCTACCCAAAGATGATTCTTATCATAGACAGGATCCCTTTTGTTATCTATTTGTATTCCAAGTGTTATAGTCATATTCTTTTTTAATATATCTAGGGTCTTCCAATCAATTCTGAAGTTTGCTTCGACGATGATCTGCTTAGTTCGAGACGGATCAGCGTATTGTGACTCAAACCATTCGGAATCTACTATTTCTTTAGCTGGCCCCTTGTGCTTAATGATCTTATCAGTCTCTTTCGTTTTTAAGTGATAACTCTTAGGTGCTAAGAAGATGCCTTTCTTTACAAAGTGCTCCAGCTTTAACTTACCCAATTCGGTTGAAGAGATTTCATCTTCTGGAAGGGCACTTCCTAAAACTGCTGAGTCTGTATCAGTATAGTAACAGTCAGGTCTGGAAATGTACTTGTACATATGAATACGAGAACAAGCTGTAATAGCAGCGGCTAATTGAACGGCCGATATCCTAGGAGGATTCCATTCTGAGTCGTTTACATTTCCAGTATTGCTAACGTAACTTGCAATATAGTATTTCTCGCTCAGCTCTTCCCCATATATCCAATTCGTCTTATGGGTTGCCCGCAAATAATCATATCTTTTCTTTTCGCATATCTCTGTTATAGTACTTTGAGGATTAATGCCAAATCTACCGTAGAGAGAATTCATCAGTATCTTGTAACCATATGCCATTGCATCATTACCACTTTTCTTAGCTTCTTTTCTTTTCTCGAAGAGGGATGTCACAAAGCTGTCGAAAGGACTAGCCTTCTTCTCAAACAAGTAGCCCCTTAGTGGTATAATCGTGTACCCCAACTCGCGCGCATAATTCAATTCTTCGCTAAAATACACACCTACGAATGAACCAGTGGGGAAAAGTAAAGTATTATGACGATCCCTATAGGGTAAGAAAGGTTTCGTAATTGTACGAGGACAGACTACATAAGCCTCAATAAATCCATACAACTTGGACAAGTCCTGCCCTTCCAAATTACCATGCCAGACAGGGAGACCGCCAGGCATATGAAAGCTTTTCATGATATATGGATATAAGGAGTTGACGTCGTAGTAGTATAAATTCTCTCCATATGGCTTATACGTATCGGCATGGCCTCCATAGTAGCCACGACGAACGAATGTATCTACGTTCCTAGATGGTATATAGATAGGAAAGGTCCGGGGATCGTAATAGCTCATACGAAAGATGGTCATAGCTAGCGCTGACAATGTCATGCAATTCTCGATATCAACTTGGTAGTCAGTCCAAAATTGCTCTTGAGCCTTCAGCATAACACCACCTAACAGACGAATATCCTGTTTCATATAATCCAACAATTCTGTACGAAGATTCTTCAGATTCGACACTCCCACTTTCTTATGATCGATGGATCCCTTACTACCTAATTGAGGACAATAAGTCTTAGCCAAGATATTCAGAGTACTAGGCAGCAGAGTGTAAGAATCCCTTAGACGGAAGAGCATTTTCTTTCCCTGAAAGACTACTAACTGGTAAAGCCTACGGTTCCTCATAAGTGGTTTGATGGAGTACTTATCCCCATAAGAAACAAGAAATTTCATTAAAAAAAGACCATCGTATCGTGAGAAGTTATGAAAGTAAACCGTTCTAATCTTGCTTGTTGTAGCAACCACTTTTAAATGCTCTAGAAACTCTAACAAAATTCTATTACTCCTGTCTTCAAATGAAGGTATAAACCATGCGTGATCTTCACTGAAATATGTTTTATATAAATAATCAGGCTTGGCACCAAGATCGTCACCCGGATTCACCACTAAGAAACCCGCTGCGTAAGGTACATGAACCTCCTCCTTCCCCTTCTTTAAGACAAGAGTCTCCATATCCGCTACAATGAAAGGACGACGTTCAAAAGTCGTAGGTTTGAGTGAAGGGATATAATCCGAAGAACGACGATGCTTCCTAACCGCTGCTGGTAGGTCACCACCTATACCTACATTCCTTAATTCCCAAATCTTGCTATAAAGATCATTGGGGCTAAGAAGAGGACGTACTTCTTTCACACTTCCCGTGCTCTTCTTCTTCTTTTTATTCTTATTTCCGGAAAAATAGGCTCGAATGCCTAAAGCTGATAGTACTGCTTTCTCGTACTTCTCAGCTTCTTGCTTGACAAAGAGAAATATCAGCTTAAATAAAGCCATGCTAGGAACTGCATTCCCGCTAGCATCTTTTAAAGAAAGACTCGTTTTCGTTATTGTATAGGTAATGATCTTCTCTTCTTCTTCTCCTTCGTCCTCCATTTTCTTCATTCTATAATGAATAGTAAAGTGACCATCCCTAAAGCCTGTATTATAAATGTACATCATTAAGAGTCGCATGACTGCCAATGCTAGAACTTCATAGTCACCACATCGCAGACAAGATTCATGGAATCTGACTTCCGCTATTCTCAAGCCAGAAAAAGGTTCCCTACACGTCTCCGATTCGATTGATCCCTCTAAACGCTTCCAATACCCATCGAACCTAGATTTCAAATAAGTAGGAGTTGAGGAGGCATTCTCTTTGTCCAGCCACCAAGATGTATTTTTCATATCCATTCTCAGTAGTGTAGGCTGTAGTTATGCTCGCAACCCTCCCACTTCCGGAGAGCATCCAAAAAGCTATTCCACTTCTTGACATGAAGGTCACCACCTTCAGATGGTGTATTAAAGCCTGTACCACAGACTGTATCCACATAGCATTGGTAACTCTCAAGAAATTCCGATTTCTTCTTATCCCATAACTTGATATCTTTTGGTAGCAATTCCGATGTAGACAGATTAGACAGAATTGTGTCTAAATGTTCTCTTCGAATAGGATAACCTACCCAGTGATAGGCAAAGGTGGAGTCCCGACAACCTTCAAAGCTATTAAAATCCTTTATTACATGTGAAGGTCTATCTGAGATTTCCATATAATTTGGGAAGTACGGCTTAATCAGATTCGCATTAATAAAGAAATTTATGAATTGAAGAGGTTCACCTATATTCGCAAAGACCTTTGTATAAATTTGAGGAAGGTCTTTAGCGTAATGAACTGTGGTTATGAAATTATCGTGTACAGTGTATATAGGGGCTTCAGCATGTTTGGAAACAAATTCTTCAACAACTTTCATAGCTATAAAAGCATCTTTCTGGTGTATAAAGTTGGCGCAGGTAGACACTGCACTCTTGCGACGATCCCTTTTTAATGTAGGAACTCGGAGAATAACCTGATGTTTCTTCTTGTGAACACTATCATAAAGATAGATTTTCGCTTTTTCATTCCGCATATAATCCTGCACAGTGGTATAGCAAGGAATACTATAAACCACTTCTTTATCCAAGACAGAACAAAACCAACCAATTTGATTAATCAAAGTCATCAGACTGACTATATCAGGATATTTAGACGAGAAAAATGCTTTGCATAGTTTAGCTAAGTTATTACTATCCTTTTTACTGAGCAATGAGTCATAAGCTTCATATATATCCGTACTCATAGTATTGACGGTTTTACCATATACCAACGGCATAAAGAGGGTTTTAACCAGCTTTCTGGTTAACCGAGACTCAATAAGAGAATGCTTAGAAACATCCAATTCCTTAAACAAGTACTCCTTAAGCTCGTCCCGCAAGCACAAGTACAAATCTTGGATTTGATTGCCAGAAGACGGAAGAAGATTTGTTCGTCTTCCCATTTCATGGTTAAGCAAAAAAGAACTCATAATTTGATAAGCACTCGCAGATGCATCTTGAGTTATCGCACTAACATTAGAAAGACTTTCGTCTTCGTTACACAGCATCTTGCCTATGAACTGAAATGGCTCACTAGCTTTCACTGCAAACTGAATGAAATCTTCCTCCGAAGAAGAGAAAGAAGGATGGTTTTCCTTATACCATTGAGAAGCATCATCTAACGTGATGAATTTTTGATATTTATAGGCTGTAGAACTTTCTAATTCAATTAGATTCGAATTAGGAGTACTCAACTCTTTTTTACCTGGTAATTTAGAGGAAAAGACAATCAAACTTCGTGCCAAATCACCTTCATGAAAGTGCAAAAGGCCAGAGCGATATATTCGACCACGGAAGTCAAGGAAAGCGGGAAGATAAAATTGATAACCATTGTATGCAGTGGCAAGCTTGAGTATGAATTGTTCAGCCCTAGCTAATTGGATCCGACGTAATAACTCTTTTAACAAGAAGTTGATATTCCTATGTTCCTTCACACCTGTATTATCATTGAAGTAAAAGATCCTCAATAGATCAGATGCTTCTTTATTATTCACGTTAGCTAGAAATTTAGGCATAAGAAGGCCCAATTCTTCAAAAAGGGAAGAATGCTTCTTTATTAACTCTAATAACTTATTGTTTACCTCAAAAGGTTGAGACTGAAGACTATTTAAGACTTTACACATATGAGAAAAACCCTCTTTATTCCGGGTATTGGTTGTATTGAACTTGATATAGAAATGCCCCAAGTCACGGGATGTTAACAAACGAAAACTATTATAGATATCACCGCTGAAAGAACATAAGTAACCTCCTGTCAGATCAGAAAGAGTCTGAGGGTCAGATACGTATTTTGATTTTGTCCATTCTTTAGGAGGGCAAACCATAGGAAGATTGAGTTTAAGGGGGAGGGCCTTTAAATCAAGCTGTAATGAAACGTAACTCACTTTTTGTGGGAGTCCCACACCGTCGACTTCACGAGTACAGTTAGTATCATGATAGAGTTTTATTAAACCTCTTTCAAGCAAAAGCACCATTAACCATCTACCGAAAGCGAAATTATTGACCTCCTTTAAGACTTTTTTATCAATTACTACTTTTTTTGGCATTTGCCTACTAGCGCAGTTGCAAGCTTGAATGCGGACAGCATGATCCAGTTGGTCCAGTAAGGTAGCAGTCTTAACAACAGCATTAGTTCGAATATTGTTGAAGACCACAGCAAGGACATGAATTATGATAGCCTCCAGCGTATAAACGTCTAAGAAAGAAAGAAGAAAGAAATGGGAGTTGCTTAAATCAGATTTCTTCTTTAAACGAGCATTCTCAAGATATTGCTTCACGGTAAGATCATTAGGACCAGTAATTTTCTTAAACATTTTAAGAAAATTCTTATAAAGATTTTGCTCATCGAAATTCATAGTATGATCCTCTATTTCTTTCTGTAATTTGACCAAATCGATTTTCTTTTCTTTTGAATCTTTTAATCTAGTAAAAACTAAATTTTGATAATATTTCATGTTAGAAATATGATTCGAAGATTCCTGAAGCTTAGAATCTTCCTTATCCTGAAGAAAGATGTAGAAAGATGACCAGAATGAAGAAAGAATCTTCTTACGATCTTCAGCATTAGTTTGAGAAGAGCCAATATCAGCATCACTATCTGCTGTACTATAATAGGAAAGACCGAGATATCTAGATTGATAGAAGCACCTTTCTTCCTGAATTATTCTATACCTAGCATAAACTCCACGGACACTCAGAAGTCCAATAGTTATAGTTGAGCTCATACGACCTGTAATATCAAAAGTAGTACGAATAGGATAAGTCATTCCAAAAGCAAAAGAAGGACGAACAGGGATTGATGATACTAGGCCGATTCTTTGTAGGGCCCGGTCTCGCCCCTTGTTGAAAGATGGTTTCAATAGCATTGGCATGTATTTCTTTAGATGAGCAGGAGTAAGCAGCAGAAATCCCCATCCTTTTGAAAGCTGTAAGTAGGCCGACGACGAAGAAGACCGGTTTGCTTTCAAGGCAAGGGGAGGTTTCCTTATTCCTCCTCGCTGTTTTTGTAGCTGCACAAAAGAGGAAGAAGGCACGAATCTCTTATTGAGCCGAGGCTGCGGAATAAGAGATCCAATTTCTCTCACACTAGTAAAGCAAAAAGAAGGAATGCCAAGATGAAGAAAATGATAAGTAATAATAGGGTCAATGCGATTCACCACGTCGTATTGTTGCTGCTCAAAAGGTAGAGGCAGAGATTGTTGAAGGTTCCGAGGCAGAAATGAATTACCAAGAAGTGAAGACAAAGTTAGGCAGTATAGAGCCCAGCCCATAGTTAGGTTCTCAATTTCAATTTGTATATCACGTAATTTCTCTCTATCTAATGGTAGATTACGTTTATTATCATTCAAAAGAGTGAACACTTTGTCCTGATACTGATCATCTTTTATCTGACTCTGACTCTTTTCCTCTAAATTAGTGTAAAAATGGTTCCAAAACCTTATTACTTCATTTTTGTCTTTCTTCGGTAAATCTGTCAATGACTTTGAAATCCAATGAATATGCTGAGACATTTGAGTTTGATAATTATTTGACATTTGAGTTTGATAATTATTTGACATGTCAAACCGTTGGGTTTTTTTCCTGAAGACCTTATCGACTAAGAGTCTTCTCGGTGTCGCTACCCTGGACCTAGAGTACTATACACCTGGTATGAGAGTTATCTGGAACTATTCCGAAGCTACATACAAGCAGGAGAACGGCATTGAATAGAGCTTTTCCTGTTCACGACTCCGATCTTCTTTCATCAGCTCTTCTTGCTAATGTCTTCACTTGAAAGGGAGAGAAGGAACCCGAGCCAACAAGTCGTTGGGTTAGAAAGTGCTAGCGGTCTTACTTAGCTTAGGAGAGATGCCATTTCTCTTGTTTAGCCAAGAATTGCTCAAGCTGAATCAGCTTCCAGTCTTTAATAAGTCTTGTTGAATTGCTTTTCTCTTCTTTCATGTCATGTGATTCACATTAGCTTAGCATTAGTTAGAGTCTCTAACACCTCCAGGTCCCAGTGTGGTTAAGCTTATAGCTCTTGTCGCTAGCTCTTATTTCCAGCTGTACAAAGCTTATAAGCAGTAATCCTGGAAGGAAGGCTTCTTTGTGGGAGGGAAGCTTGACTAAAAAGATGCTTAGTGGGGTAAAGAGATTCAATCCAGCCTAGTTACCTGGACTACCCTATCGCCCGAATGCCCGGATCTGATCTTTCGACTCGAACTGGAGTGGATGCCCTGATCAATAATACTAAAAGACCTCAATCGTTCAGCTACTTTCGTCCCTTTCCTCTCTCTCTGCCATACGAATAAGAGAAAGCCGGCCCCTCTTGGATTCTATAGTGGAAATTCCGATGTGCATTGCTTTGTCGCTCGGTGTTCTATTTGCATAGGATCTGGATCAGTAAGTCAGTCTAATAGTAGGTAAGTGTTCCGTTGATAGCAGTTGAAGTTGGCTTTGGGAGCTTTTCCTTTTTAGGGAAGAGAAGTACGACTCTCCTTGCGAGACAGTGCAGCTAGGAGTAGGAGAATCAATACCTCTGACAACAAAGAGTAACCATAAAAAAAAGGTCAACCGAAGCACGGAGATCTATTCTAGTAGATAAGGAGAAAGGAAGCGAAAGTAGTGAGACAGATCAGGCTACTGCTACGATGCCAGTGATAAAAGAAGGGGCTGCTTAGCCAAGACTCATAGGGGATTTAGTAGAGGATAGGGTTTTTCCTTCGAAAACCTTGACTAAAGACTAAAGGTGGTCCCGCCCGTTGTCTTGGGCTTTAGAGATGGTAAAAACCTTGATTTAGCCCGATTCTAAGAGCTCACCCGATCAGGGTCGAGCTAAGCTTTCGGGAATAGAAAAGGAAGGATAAGTCCCAGATAGGACCCAAGGGGTGAAGCTTCTCTGGTCTAGATCTCGATAAAACCTATGGTCGAGAGTCCCATCCCCCCGTCTCCTTAGTGGTCAAGGCAGCTATAAGATAAATCCTAGAATTGCATAACCTAACAGTTGTTTCCCTAATGAGGGATTACGAGCCACGGAATCAAGAAGGGCACTAAATACATGAGCAATGCCTACTTCTTCTCCCGCTAAGGCAACAGTGGCCGCTCCTATTCCTCTTCATTTAGCACCTTCTAGCAATAACATATTTTATAATATTAATTAAGTAGCACATCAGCAACCTCGGTATTATTATTATATACTCATAAAGAGAGCTAGGTGGAGGAAACCCCAAAGACCCTCACCACAGATTGACCAACGGCTGTACTGCCTGGCCCTACTCTTGTACACATACCGTAACTAGACTAGAAAAGTTACAGCGGAAAAGGACTTCCTTAGGATTAGGAGCATTTTAGCGTATCCACTTTTCTTTTTTACGTTATTTTGGGGCTTCTTCTACAGAAATCCCATCAGCACCAATAGAGAAAAAGGATTCTTCAGCTACGGAAACATACATTATTTATATCCATTTTCGGAACAGATCTGAGACTGGGAAAGGGAGTGACGGAACTTTTATGGCTTAGGGCAGCGAGTGAGCAAAGTCTTGATGCGAAGCGAGGTAATCAACGAAGAAGAGAAGAAAGTTTCTGAGCTTTGGGTACTGGAGCTTGGCTTTGAAATGATCGATCTGGATCATGGGTTCTTTCTGGTTAGATTCTAAAAAGGACTCTCTCTAAAGGTCCCTGGGTGGTTTATAGGGCATTATTTAACTCAAGTGGAGACCATCCAAGGATACTCTCTCATCTACCTTAGTCTGGGTGCGTCTCCCAGAGATCCCGATTTACTTTTTTAATGAACCTTATCTTATCAATGAATGCACAGTGGATTCATCTAGGGGCCGATTTGCACCAGAATCAGATATGGAGATTTCTGCCCTTTCCTTGTTTGCATTCCAGGTTGGTTCCAAAGAAAGGGTTACAAAATGGAATCAAACAAAGGTAACTTAAAAGCCTCCCGTCCCATTCTATTTCCTAAGATCCGCCTTACTTAGATAGGGCGAGGCTAGTACGAGAACGGGGGATATAGCCCCAAGCCCAGCTTTCGAAGCACGTGCCGCTGGCGCTTTCTTTCCGGGTGTAAGCTAGACCAGCATCCGAAGCATGCGAATCCACGCAAGCCATTGAGAAAGCCTCTGCCTTAGCATAAGAGCAAGGCGGTCTAGCTGCTGTTCCAAAGCTTTCATGCGGGAGAACGAGATGCGAACAACGGGCAAAGGAGCTCCAATGGTACTTTAGAATAAGAATAATAGGTCCTTTTAGCCAAATCCAGGTTTTGAGTTGGTTGTTTATTTCTCCCAGCCTTCTCTTATGGGACTTGAAGCCAAGTAAAGGCAGCTTGCTGTTGAGTTATAGTCTTTAAGATATGGGACTTAGGTGGGGAACCTCAGTTAAACAAACTAGTAATCTAATCAGTCATCTAATCTTAGGCTTCGCTACCTGACTTATCAGCCAGCAAGTAAACTACCTTAATCCCCTGAAGTAAGGATTTTGAAGCTCAGGAGGTGCTTGCTTTCTGAGATGAGAGAAAAAGTGCTTTCTTCAACATCTTGATGAAGAGGAAAGCCAAGAAATTGCAATCAGTCTTCCTCTTTCTCACTCAGCTTGACTTATCCTTTCTTTAGACCATCATTAGCTAAAACCAAGAAAATTGTGTATTCTTATTCTATCCTCTTGCAACCATCATACTGCATCAATCAATATATAGGCAGCATTGATTTAGGCATTTGAGCATGAATGCATAACAGATGTACACGAGAGTGCTGGCTGTGAAACACTGAAGGCACTATTTGCTCGGGAAGGAGGCGCTTTACGAATAGGCCACTCTGATCAACAAGCCCCTTCAGTATCTACAGAAGCAGTCCAAGCTTCAGGAGGCGCGTCATATGAAGCGAGTTTCAGTTCCTGCAATGGTTCGAGTTGGTGATCAAGTACAAGAAAAGAAGGGCCAACGACGGTTGCAGATTTTCTGTCCAGACCCCCCTTTTTTATGTTATTAGTAAAGCGCCGCAACTGCTCTTTCTACCACTTTTTTTGACTTCATGGACTTTACGGCGGAGTACTCGGAAGGACGTCGAAAAAGGCGTCTGGGAGAAGACGGCCCGACTGCAGACAGCAGATGGCTACAGCCGGCTAGACGACTTACTCTACAAAGACGGCAGAGTATGTCGGGCAAAGAAAGGCGTCTCGCGGTCCTTCATGACGCCAGAGTTGGATTACACTTTGGAGTTGATCAAACTCCGGCTCACCTGGAAAGGCATTCTTATTGGCCCAGGATAGAAGCAGATGTCCAACGGTGATGAGTTGTGTGTGCTCTATGCAGCACGTCGAAGCCGTCCAACAGGAAGTTGGGGCTTTATCAGCCCAATACCTTCCTGGCCATGGGAAAAGCATAACCATAGATTTCGTAGGACGATTGCCCTATCTCTTAAAGGGGGGAATAACTACGTTTTTGTCGTAGTCGACCTTTCAGATTTAGATTTAGTAAGATGGCCATTTTGTACCAGGTTGATTCGCTGGCCGAATTCTGCTTCAAAAATGTAGTGGTCTACTGCTGTCTTTATAAAAAATATGCTGCAATCTTCAATCATCGTTCATCGAGCGCTTTCTCTCATCTGCCTTCTATGTATGCCTTTGTGGTCGTTAACGGGAGCAAATGAAGAGGAGTTTTATACCCCGCACCTCCTATTTCTTAAAGGCTAATCAAAGTCAAAGCGGCCAGCTTATTTGGAATGGGTCACCAATAGAACCGTCGGTTCAAATGTTGAGAATCTAAGATCGGGACCACCTTTAAGGTTACCCGGTCTGGGTAAACAAACCCGCCGTTCATTCAATACTGCTACAACCGGAGCACGCATTCGTCGACCGGCAGAAGTGCTTTTTCAGTTTGTTATGGGTTCCAACCAAAGGCCCCCATTGACTTGGTAGCATATGGTTCGGACGATGGTTGTGTCCTGAACCCAGTCAGCGGCACATCTCCTAGAGAAGCGGCTGAACAGCTGCGAGCCGTTAGTTTCCTGGAGAACGCCGGTACCACCGGCAGGTTGCTGATATGAAGGAGAAAGCACAAAGGCAGCAGAAACAAAGGCACGACCGACACGGAACCGATCATAAGTTCCAGGTGGGGGATCGAGTGTGGTTAAAGTTGCCGAAGGAGAATAGCTTGCAGGTTAGACAGAATTCTGGTTAACCATGAGATTGTTACTCTCTTCTCCGAAGCTAGAGTTTTTACTGGTACTAATGGACTCTCTGACCATGCCCCAGTCATTATTCAGTTGAATCACTCAGTGCAGCACAGCCATAAACCTTAAAGGTTTATTAATACGCAGTCTAATCATCCCTCCTTTCTCCGAACTGTGGAGCAAGCGTGGAATATTCGGGTTGAGGGCAACTCCATGTTCCAAGTGGTCCAAAAGTTTAAAGCGGTCAAAGAGGCGCTGAAAAGTTAGAACGTTACCACCTTTGGCAAAATAGATGAAAGAATCAACGTCCTTAAAGATGAGCTGTACGAGATCCAAACCATTCTTGCGAAGGACCAAGGAAATGAGCAAGCAGCGATGGATGAAACTCGAAAACTATATGAACTTAATGCAATGCTTGACGCGGAGGAGTCTCTTATGAGACAGAAATCTCGGGTCCTGGAAAAATGGAGATAGAAAGACAAGAACTATATGAGCTGCCTTATCCGAAAGAAGAGCCCGAAAGACTTTGCGTTCCATTAAAGATGATAACGGCCGCATGGTTAATGGGGAGACTAGCATCAAGGCTTTCTCATTTCCAAAACATCTTGGGACAGATCAGATCTTGCAATGTGAACAGCAATTTTCAGTTTGAGAGAGTCCTTACTGAGGATCAGTAGCTAGGATTAATTCGACAGGTCACGGCGGATGAAATCGAGAAGGTTGTGCTGAGTTTTCACCCGGAGAAAGCCCCCGGTCCGGACGGATTCAATGCCCACTTTTGTCAGGTCTGTTGGGGAATCATCAAACATGATGTGTGCAAAGCTGTATCGAACTTCTTTCGAAGTGGAAAACTGTTAAAATGGGTCAACTCAACTTTCCTTGAGCTGATCCCTAAGGTTGATAACCCGGAGGTCTTTGAGGAGTTCAGACCTATCTCATTGTGCAACGTGCTTGTAAAGAAAATCTCAAAAATTTTGGCGAATCGGCTTAGGGAAATGCTTGATGAGTTGGTGGGTCCCCATCAGTCGGCTTTCATTAAAGGCAGGAACATCAGTGAAAACATTCTTCTGGCTCACGGGCTGGTCCGTAACTTTCATAGAGCCTGATGGCTCTCCTAAGTTTTGCGCCAAGTTAGATATTCGCAAGGCGTACGACTCCGTTCCTTGGGATGCTGTCCTCAATACCCACCCTTGAATCCTTGAAGTTTCTTGAAATTTAGGTAAGATGGATTAGATAATGTATCTCCATAGTGTCATTTGCAGTTATGATTAACGGATCTCCATCTAGCTTCTTCAGGGGGGCCGCGGTTTGAGACAGGTCTCTTAGAGCCTATCTTTTCACCCGGAAATATTCAGCCTGCTTTTTCACTTTTAACAGGGAAGTAAACAACAACCGGATCACCCATTCAAGAAGATTTCATAAACTCTATGTTTCTCATATAATATATGCTGATGATGTGCTCATTTTCGCAGATAGCTCCGTGCGTAATGCGTTGGCCATCAACCAAGTGCTGAATTCGTTTTCACAGCTGGGCAGGTCTTGGGATTAATAAAGCTAAATGCTCTCTATCATTCTCGGCCACCAGTTATAGGGCGAAACGAAAAATCATTCGTACTCTTGGCTTCCGTGAGGCGCAGCTCTCTCTCAAATACTGGGGACTGCCCCTAGTATCTACCAGATTGAGACACTCCGACTGTCTCCCCCTCTTGGACAAGTTCAATCGCCGAATTAGCAATTGGAAAAGAAGGCTGCTGTCATATGCCGGAAGAATGGAGCTCATCTCCTCAGTGCTTGTAAGCCTTCACATCTATTGGTCGTCCGCTTTCAGGCTTCCGGAGAAGATCTTGAAATCCATTTCATTGAGCATTCGAGATTGATTTTGGTCAGACCCCGAACCCACCTATAAGATCCATACGATCAGCTGGTCCAATGTAGACCGAAGGATAAAGGTGGATTGGGTTTAAGAACTATTGAGGGCTGGAATAGGACTGCCATGTTAAAGCTTTTCTGGGGAGTAGTTAATGATAATGGGTCCATTTGGACTCAATGGGTTAATTTTAGATATCTCAGGAGACATTCTATTTGGGTGGCTAATCTTCTATCCGACTGCTCTTAGTCTTGGAGGAGTGTCGGTAAGGGAAAATGTGGCTAATGCTAGAAAGTGTCAGATTTTGAATGGCGAAAGCACAAAGCTGTGGCATTGTCCGTGGCTTAGAAATGGCCCGATCAGCTACAGGTACGAGGTCACTGTTATAAGGGAAAGAGGTCTCCCGGACCATGCTCTAGTAAGCGATTTAATAATGGGCATTGGAACCTTCCTCCTAGCCGCAGAATGGCTGGACAGTGTCTAATGCAAGAGATTGCCCTGTATGAACTCCCGCAGCTCCCTGTTGAAGACAGGATCGTTTGGTCTCTCAGCCCGGATGGAAATTGAAACTCCAAAACAGCCTGGAACCTCATTAGGCAGACCTATCCTAAGGTCGACTATGCAGGCATCGTTCGGAACAAATTGAATATCCCCAAGCACAGTATTATCGCCTGGATGGCCCTCAACTCTGGGCTTTTTACAGCAGATCGAGTTAGCAGATTTTATCCCAACACCGTGACTCTTTGTGGCCTGTGCATGCTTGAAGATGAAAGTGCCGAACATCTCTGTTTTCAGTGCAGCTATGCAGGGTGGATTTGGGCTCAGCTCTGTTCTAAATGTGGATATTGATCAGCCTGCAACCAACCTTCATGATGTTTGCCGATGGATTAATTAAGATAAAAACTAAGAATTCCAGAACGTCGTTTTGGAAAATTGTAAGGAAAGTCAAACTGAGACTGCATTCGGTTTCCTCTCAGATTAAACTGAGAGTTATGGACTCTTTTTGCACTCAGTTTTGGGGAGTGCATGGTCACCCTGCTCAGCCATCTATGTCTGAATCTGATTCTTCTTCGAACCCTCCTGAAACAAAAGTGAACACAGACGGTTCAGTAGCAATAGAGGCTGCTGCGGCTGCGAGATAGCAAGGGACTTTATCGGCCATCCTCTTTGGGCTTTCCAGAAGACGGTTGAGTGGAGAGAGATTTTGAAGGTGGAACTTTATGCAATCTGCCATACGGTGGAGATGGCTTCGCGAATGGGCATTCGGAACCTTTGGGTAGAGTCTGACTCATTATATGAAGATGATTAACTCCCAATGCAAGCCCCATAAGCACGAAATATGCTGCTGAGCTTCACTGAAAATGCAAGAGCCTTGCAGTCTTTTAGAGTCACCCATTGTTGGAGGGATAGAAATAGAGCCGCCGACTTTATTGCGGGATGTCGAGTTATGTCTTTAATGTATCCAAGAGACCTCCCTTAGCCCTTAATAACATTATTAGAGAGAATATGCAGGAACTGATTTATGTACGTGTATGATATATTATGTACCATTTTTTTTTCATTTTCATTTCTTATTTAAATAGCTGCAAGACGGTGCAAAAAACCGAAAGCCCTTCTTTTAAGTTCCTCCCAGATACATGACTTACATACCGGGCTCAACATTCTTGGAAAACAATCGAATCGAGGGTTCAGAGGCCATTCAATCTTGTAAACTAATCGAGACCGAAATTGGAAAAAGAGATACGAACGGAGAGGAATAACCAATCGATGAAGGAACATGAAACCATTCTGTTTCAATAGAGGTACGAAAAACGGTTGGGGGCAATAAAGTAGGTGAAGTGGTTGGATTTTGCGAGCTGTTCCAACCACTGCTGGATGTGATTCCAAGAGCCGAACGAGAATGAATACCACACAGAAGAGTCAAGACCAGGCTCCCTAATGGAATGTTTAACCAATCCATTCCGGATCGACCGAATTGGTACGGAAGTTGTAACATGGGAAAACCACGGAAAACACAACTTATTTGAATAACCCGGTGCCCTACCAATTGTAGAAGTAGGATCTTTGGCAAGCAATAAGCACTTAAATAATACAATTCGAGTGTACCATCTTCTTTCTCATTTCGAGGAAAAGGTGCGGGAGGAAAAGGAAACAACGGAGAGATCCGAATCAGACCTAAATGGGAATGACATGAAAAGTGTTTTTCAAAACCTAGCATTAAGGGCGTTACGACGATATACGAGAGGAATGAAGAAAAACTCGTGATTGGTGTGGAGGGGAAGATCTGTTTATGATATAGTTCAAGAAAGAGTCGTCTCATTTCCTTACTTCTTCGTTCTTTCTAATTCATTCGCTTCAAGGCTGGTTCTGAACGCCGCGTAACATCATCTTCAACCAACCTCCACCGTACGTACCTTTCGGTGCGGTCACTAAAGAATTGCTTATACACTAAACAGCTGCTTATATACGGCTTACTAAAAGACCGACTTTCATTCATTATCATTAGGCCAGCGTGAAATTAAGAAAGAGAGATGTGCCTAAGGCGGCATGCAAGCAAACTGTGCACGCTAAGAAAAAAGGAGAGATGTTCGCAATTACTACCACAAGAAAGCCGCCCCCCTACCCTATCTCTAAAGGGGCCCGTCACTTCGTTCGTACCTTCTTGGCTTAGGCTTCCAACTGAACCAATTTCATTGCCTTGTCGCCCGCCGCTAGCAGAAGCTAAGCGCTTGAAAAGCGCGCTAAAAAACGTTGCTTCTGTCAGCCTTTCTGTGCAACAGTCCACCAATAGCAGAAGAGAGGATTACCGTACATACAAGAGTCTTCCAGTTCTTACGTAAGCTTTTTCTTACCAGTCAAGTAGTACAACAGCTCTATCTTATCTTATAGCCCGGCGCGGCGGGTCGCCTTTTGAATTCCGTAGATAGAAGAAACTATTAGAAGGAGTAGGTGAGTGAGTGAGTCCTCACTGACCTGAGCGATTTCGATCACCTAGCAGGCCTTTTATTTGGTAGGTAACATCGCCGAAGCGTATCATCAGATTTGACTTCGAAGGAAGGTTTGAAGGCGCTCGACTGACAGTCTCGCTTTGGTCGCCTCCACTTATCAGTATCAGTAGATCTCCCGTTGGTCGCCTTCTCGGGATAGGTGGGCTCATCCTGACTACGGTTCGCCGGGATATTCTCTCTATCTATTTCTATTCTATGGTGTATGACCAGGGTCTCCTATGACTACCACTTGAACGAGTCAATCGGAGGCTTTATCGAAAGCGGACATCTTTTTAATTTAAATAGAAAATGCCGACTAAGGATAAGGATCTTTTTTGAAAAAAAGGGTTCGGGAAACCGGCTTTGACAGTGATCGGAGGCCATCGGAACAGATCTCTCACTGGCATACCGAAAAGCACAAAAAAAGAACTCATCCGAAGCGGCCGGTTGTCCCCTTTCTCGGTAGGGAACAATCCGGCCAGACATCCAGAAATTTTTTGATGTTCTGACATTGGACTGAAGCCTTTGCGCGTAGAATTTCCATATATTGAGATGGATGAAGGGCTTCCGGCAAAGCACCAGGGGGCAGCTCCCGCACCCATTCCTGTACACATACACATGTCGGCGTAGGTAGCTGTGTCACGCTAAGTAACTGATAGATTCTCTCTCAATGGGTTTCCCTTCCTCCCTATGGTGTCTCTTTTGGAAAGAGGTTTTCTCCGGTAGTCAGTACTTGGGATCTTAGTTCTACATGATGCTGGAATTGGATCTACTATTAAGGATTGTTAAAGGACAACTGGCGCAAGTCTGCAAAGATGATTGAAGCTTTCGTGAGTGGTTATGCCGGATCTCTCATCCCGTTCATAGAGGAATCCTTCCCCGAATGGTTCGCCATTGTGACCTCCCTTGAGAAGGAGGATTCCCACTTCCATAGTAGCAGGCATAGCTATGAGGTACTGCCCGGTTCTCTTCTACCCTACCCACATCGCCCATCTATGCTGATCGAGAGCCCGACCCATGGTGTGCTAGTTCCAGGAGAAAATGACTAGTCAAAAAAAATGGGAAAGAGTACAACGGGCGCTGCCCAACCTTCCTTCTAGGAAAGGTCATCGTCCTGACAGACAACACAACGGATCGGTTACCCGAAGTGAAACTTTCCCGTAACGGGAAATCTTAGCCAAAGTATGATCTCAGTCAGCAAAGGAGCTATTAGAGGACTGCTCACTAACTCCTTTCCTTTTCTCTAGCGTTGAACGGGTTCTGGGCTTTGCTCAGAGGAGTTCTCAACCTCAGAATCATTCCTATTTTGGAAAACCACACGGAAAGAAAGATAGGAGAAAGTGCCTGCGCTGGAAGAGATTGAGGGGCAAGTGCCCATGTCTCTCAGGAAGGTGCAAGTCAGGCAATTCCCCTAGGATCATGAGCTGGCAATGAGAAGCTGACGATCAGAAGTTGCTGGTGCAGCCAATGAGTCAGTCAACGGAGCTAATGTTCAAAGGTTGCAAGGAAAGCCCTGTCCCCAATGGTTAGGAAAGCTGGTAGAGCTCACGATCAAGGATTTGCCGGCGAAGCCATGTCAGGAGCTTTTAATGGAGCCATCATGCCCCAACTACGAAATAGAGGAGCATGCCTGCCTATGGAAGAATATCCATTTAGAAAGAGATTCTGGAAAGCCAAGACATGCACGCGGGTGGGAGGAACCGAACTGATTGATATCGAACCGGTGCCCGATCTCGAATACCATTTTGTTTCAGAATCTATGCTGATAGGGGCTGGGATGACCGTGAATACCATGATCGATTGATTTATTGAGCTTGAGCTTATCCAAGACAGTCTGACGTCGGTGAAATAGATCTTCCTATGCATTTTATATTGGGCGACTAAGCAGACACAGAAAGTACTGACTAAACATACATGGCAAGTGCAAGCCCCAAGAAAGAAGATGTTTTCGATTCTTTAAGATATATCTCTAACTTACAGAACTTCAAATCTTAAGACTGAAAGGAATAGAATGGTAAAGAAGAACTTATTCTTAATCAAGCAAGCATTCCCACCTGATAAAGTCTTCTCTTCCTTCTCTTATAATAACGACACGAAAAAGCCAATCTATTTGCCTATCCCCTATCCGTTAATGCTTTTGTTCTTCAATCTCTTCCTATTCTTTGTCACCCTCTCCTCCCGAGCTTCCTTGAGAGCTGGGTAATCCAAATGCCAGTCTTTTCTTTCTTCGGTCAAATAAACCAGAGCTAGCCACAAAGGCTTAACCACCAACAGATGCGGATGAATTAGCTCTCTAGCCTAGCACCCTTCCCTCCTGTTCTCAGGTTCAAAAACCTTCCTCCAGCTCGGGTGGTTGGGTTTCCTAGTTGCAGGTCTTATCGTTCCTGAGGAGCGGGTGGTTCATGATGGCTGGTGATTCAAGCGCATCCAATTCGGAAGCGAGCGTGAACCAAGTGCCGCACGGGAATGATGCCGTCACATCGAGTTCAGAAGCTAGCGTCAACCAGGGGCCAATTAATAATGAGGCCCTCCTGCCAATATAGTGGAGCAGCCGATTCCCCAGCCAAATCCGCTAATTCCACCCCTTGCAGAAGAGGAAGCTGCTGTTACAGTTGTGATTCTTGCTAGCTTTGCCGTTGTGAGTGACTTTCTTTCTAATGCGTATACTTCTATCCTTGGGGAAGAATCTGGCTCTAAAGCCAAGGCGGTTTCGGTTGAAGAAGAATCTTACGGTTATAGTTCTTTCCTTGCTACATCAGCTGCTGCTGCAGACGAAGAGGAAGAATGGCTAACTTTCCTTATAGATTGCTAGGAGTTCTTTCGAAGGCACATCCTCAGCTCGGGATTGAAGAAAGTAATTCAGTTGAAAGACAATGCTACCATTAGTGATGAGGGTACTATTAATGGCATTAGTTACGAGGAAGGGTAAGCCTCAAGCTTCAAGTACGGACACATCCTCAAGGTAAGATAGAGCTTCAAGCAGGCTAGCTGGTCGGAATAATAGGGCTTTGCTCCGGGCAGGGACTGAGCTGATTAAGTATCGGGGGTGGAATCAACTGACTCAACAGCTTAAACAGCCGAGTAAGGAATTGGTTAGGAATTTGATTTAGATTCTGATGGGCTAGTTCCGCTAATAAGAACTTCATCCCTTTTAGTGGAATACCCGGAGAACCCGATCCAGAGCTGGGTTCTGGGCTCCTTTAGCCAGGTTAGAAATGAAGATTTTAGGGTTGGTCTCAAGCTTCAACCGAGGGACATGTTCCGATTGACCTTGCCCAACCTAAAGAGGTACCGGAACTCTTACTTGAATCCGAAACTTCTTTTGAGGAAAAAGAAAATGCTTCCATTTTTCGCTAGATTTTTAAGAAAAAGAGTCTTATGAGGATACAAAGAACTCATAGGAGAGGTTGAACAGGTCTTATTAATAAGGTTAGGAAGATAGATAAAGTGAGTAAGAAGAAAATGCTTCCTGTTTACCAAGCTTGAAGTCACATCCTCAGGGATAGCAGAATCGGGACTTTCGCCCCATAGAGAAGAAAAAGCCAAATCCCTGGTCCCGGACACGTAACTGGGACAAGAAAGTCAACCCTCCCCTCGTTAGAAGAAGGCACAGAGGCAGGGGAAGACAAAGATGTTGAAACTTCATCTGCTGCTTTGGAAAAGGAAGTTGGTCCAGATAGGGCATTAGTTAGGAAGCCAGGCTAGCTGGTTAGGCTTGTTTCATTAGCAAACTAAGACGAGTACTTCCCAGCTCCTCACCCGAGAAGAACTCACTTTATTATTATTAGCAGTCAACTGACACTAATTTCATGTGGATTCAGATTCTAGCCCGGAGGTTGGGCTTTACTCAACAGACTCACCCGAAAGAGGTAGCTTACTAAGCCGAGGGAACTTCCTCAAAACATCCTTCGTGCATGCATCTCTTCGATGAACCTCAACAAAGAGGGATGACAGCGAAAAAGGAATCATCATTCCCAACCTCTTGACTTGAGTCTGCGCCTTTGGCAGCTTCTTCTTTCTTTGTCCGCTAGGGAGGGTACGGGTACGAAAGAAACCTTCTTCTCGTAGACCACGCCTTCGGATTAGTCTCTCTACTCGGACTTAGGAATTGAGGGCGTACGGGGCTAAAGCGTTTTCCCGGGATTTTGGATTCAAGTCAAAATCCTTTCCTAAACTGTCATCGAAATCAGTTTACGTTTTCCCGTGTTTTTTTCATTAAAAGTGAATTTCAGCTCGTAGGCAGGGTTCGAAATCGGACAACTTTCATCTACCCCGTGATTTTGGGCTGTTTAGGATTTCCGCTAATAGAGGATAATCAAAAGTGACAAGAAAATGGAAAGACCGTGGGCATCAACCGAGCTAAGGGACTTGCTTCACTTTCTTTACCGAGTGGTTCTCGTTAAATACAAAAGTGGAGAACACCAACTTTCTACTCGTGGAGTTTGACCCGGGTGGATGCCTCAAACTAATCTCGTGAAAGCAGAACCTTTCTGCGAGTCCAATAGTAAGCTCGCCTATGTTGAAGCTCAAGGGAATAAGCGCTACCTGGTGTAGCTGTGAAAGCGGAGCAAGCCTCCATCTGAGGAATAGGTATTTAAGAATAGATATTCTCAAAAGAAGACTAGTCATTTTCTTTTCGTAATGGGCCTTCTAGAGGAGAGCGAAAGTGATCTCTTGAGTCAACAACCGGGGATTCCAGCAGTGAGAGTGAGGGAGCTCCTGCTTGCTTGCCTGCCTTGGCACACTCATACTAGGAGTCAGAGAATTGACTCTTAACTGACCTATTGCATAAGTGGTTGATCCGGTCCACTAAGGAGCAGGAGAGGCAAAGCCGCTGGGGCAAAGGTGGTGAGGGTCTCGGAGTCAGCATAGCCAATAGCGTAGCCAGAAGCACGAGTCACATCATTAGTAGATAGAGTGATTGATCCATCGCCAGTGGCGTGAAAAGCATATCCAATTGTTACAGTACAGATTCAGATCAAGATTGAGTGCTTTCAGTAGCTTGATTTGGCTTATGTACCGCTACCATCAATAGCTTATCCATCACTTTCTTGCCAAAAATTCCTTAGGGTGAAAAAGCCAAAGGATCTTTTTCACTGCAGTAACCAGCGAGTGAAGGGACGAAAGGAGCCACTGGAGCGGCACTAGTGTTTTCTTTTTTTCAACCGATCCGATGAAAGCACAGTTAATCCAGTAACAAATAAAAGAAAAAAGTCAGTCTTCCGTGAGTCAAAAAGGTTAGATAGGAAAACCTACCTAGGAGCACCAATTAGATAGCAGAAGGAAAAAGATCCCCCACCTCTAAACTACAATATCTATTAAGATTCTCATAGTTGAGATTAGGGTAGCTTCCCGTTCGTGCTTCTCGGCCAATGGCAGTGAGAACTCGGCTCAGTCTAATGGAAAAGGTCTTCTCTTGCTAGGGTTCCTATTCCTATTAGGAGGAATTTGGGTAGCGACTACGGCAAGGGTTCAGCAGGCTTTCTTCTCTTACTGCAGGGATTCTGAAATTCCTATTGGCGAATTCAAGTCTTTAGTTCGTACTGCGGGGAAGCTAGTGTTAGCAGGGCTTCCAAGGCGAGTGACTACCGATCTTTAAAGAGAAAAGAACTAATGGGAATGCCCCATACCCCAAGATTGAAATCAAATTCCAGGAGTTTAAGCTATATACAAGTCGCCAAGGGAAGTCTTTCCTGCTAGGTGAGTTCCGGCAGTGGGGATTCATATGCTTATGATATTCTTTTCCTTGTCCAGGGATGGAAGAGAAGAAAGGGGAGTGAAAGCAGAAGAAAGACCTCTTTTAAGAAAGTACGAATCTACTTAAAAAAGGGCGAATCTGATTCTATCAACTGAGAATGTTCTGAATGTTCTGGTAAGGAAGAAGAAGATTGAGAAGAATGTTCTTCAAAAGACTTAGAATCTGCTTCTCTGTTATTACTCAAGCAAGGGTCCAAAGGAGGCTATATGTAAGAAAGTCCTGCTGTCATGGCATCGGATTTCCTCTGCTTCTCTTCCAAGGCTAGTGTCAGCAGGCGCGTTTAGCTCATGTGTCAAGAATAGATGCTCTTACTGGGTCTTCTTCTTTTGCTAGTGCTAGGCTCGTCTAAATAAAGAAAAGCGAACCTAAACAAGGAGTTAGAGTTATGGAGCTAAGATAATATATATATATCCTATGTGGCTATATATTTTTTTTTAGAACTAAGGAGTTGGCGCTAAGTGGTGGAACCTAGTCAGCTTCTAAGTCAGCTATGGTTCTCAGTCTAAGGAGAAAAGGAAATGCTCTTTCTCTGTCTGGTTTCCTCTGTCTAAGTATAAATAGAAAAGAGCTAAGTCGGCTAAGTCTAGTTAATTCAGGGCAGGTTTATGTGAAAAGGGAGTAGTTCCTTGAGTTATGAGTGACGAGTAGTTTAGAGTTCATGCAGCTAGTTCTCTTCTGAGGCAAGGTTAGCGAGGTCTAGGGCAAAGGTAGTGACAGCTGCTCCTTCTACGGCTGATAAGGCAAAGAAAGAGTTGGTAGCTAAGGCCAAGTGAGAATAGCTTTAGAGCTAGGGATATTACGGCTAGGCCAAGGCTATTGCAGGGGTTCCTCCTAGTGCTAAGGGACTCCGTTATAAAAGAAAGAAAGAGCTCGGGAAAGGAGTGAAACCCAGGCTAGTTCGATCATGGTTTCCATTCTAAGGCTATGGGATAAATAGAGAGCAGGGTTGACTAGGCCAAGGCTATTGCAGGGAAGGGGCATTGTTAAAATAGAGCCTCCTGCTGCTCTGTCTTCTGCTCTTAGTTCTGGCTTTCTATTCCAAAGTGTAAAGAGGAGCGAAACCAGTAAGCGAGGGGTTCCATTTCTTTTCTAGGGCAAGTCTGGTTCCCGATGCTATGAGGCCCGGTACGTCTATGTTCTAATGGTTTACCCTCCGAGGGTGGGCTACGAGAGGGAAAGGGCTAGACCAGGAAGTGGATATGCTTATGCGAGCTATGGCTCCGGAAATGGAAGAGATGCTTCTGAGACTGGCTAAGCAACCGCAGAACCAAGCTCAGGATCTCACTCTCAACATTTTCTCTATCACTAGCATCCGTATCTGGATCTCGAAAGAATGTCTTCGACATCCCTATCACGAAACTCGGATTCTGTATATCGATCTCCTCTCTCTATCCCCCCGGACAGCGAACCGAAGGGACCTTAAGGAAACTCCTTGCCGTGGAAAGGGGTTGGTTTTGTCTGGTAAATTGCAATGGGGATAGACCTAATTCGTTGATAAGATCAAATATCTTTCCTGAAGATAGGAACGAGGCTATTCGACTACCAAGATTTTGGGTTGAACCAATAGCAGGAGTTGACCCCTAAGCTATGGGGGTTTCAAGAGCCAGGTGACTTCGGAAAAGAGGTTAGGAGAAGGCAGGGGAATTCACACTCGACTAATAGTAGAGCACAATGGGGATTCCCCTAAAAGATCAGGAAATGACCCTAAAGGAAAGAACTGGCTTTCGACACTCGACTAAAAACAAAAAGTCTAGGTGGGATATACCAAATTCCAATTCTGAGAATGTCTTTCCAGAAGGGTATAGGACTGACAAAACAACCTCAACCGAAAGATAACCAGCCGAAACCAGAGAAGCAGGGGCTAAGGCTAACCCAACCTCGAAGAAAGAGGTTCGAAAGTACGAACTAAAAGCCGATAGTTAAGTAGATGTAGCGGAGGATGTTGGAGCTGATCCCGATTCTGTTGATGAGTGGAAAGAATCCCCTACCTCCGATAAGGGATAGGAGAGAAGATGTTGCCAATCTGGATTACACCTTTGGCAAGGTAGGACACAGAAGCAGAAAGATTGAACACAAAGACTTACTCAACTAGACTTCCAAGAACTAGACTGACTTTGACTATCTTGAACTATCTTCGTGAACTACCTTGTCTCTAATCTCTTCCTCTCTGTAATATCTTCTACCTAAGGTCGAGTCTAGCTGTCCATCATCCCTACTAACTCCATCTCTTCGTTTTTCTGCCTTTCTTCGGTCATCGGGAATCCCACTTTCTCAATGAATCTGTCGTAAGGGCTGTCACTGGTATGCTGCTCATAAAGACTGTATCATAAAGACTTTCACTGTACCTGGCATGGTATAATCTACTCATGGAGGCTTCTCATAGGCATAGATCTAGCTCTACTCTCCTTCACTTTCCGAGTCATTCATATAGGAAGATCTCTATTGCCACCTGTATCCTATAACGCATCTCTCCTTGCCACTCTATCTATAGCTATAGCTTGTCCGTCCCATCCAAGGAATAGGGCGGCTTATTCAATCTCGCATTCTCTTCCCGCGCCTTGCCTGGTTCTAGCATCTCTCATCTCTATTTTCGAAGAGTATAACAAGGTGGACGGAAAGCCCGATTGCTTAAGTGAAAGTGTGGATTCAATATCCCAAGCCCCCATTCTCAAATTGATTAACTGATTTCGCCATAAAGACTTGAATGCTAGACTGATACAGGGAATGCTGACTATGCTAGGCTGGCTTACAATATGGCTTCAAACTGTAGCTGCAAACCCGACCCGATGTAATGCAAAAAAACCTGCTGACAGGCACACCGTCCTTATTCGCTTCCAACGAACAACCAACGGAGCAAAAGGCGGTGCAGGAAAGAGGATGAGCTGCCTAACAAGCATTCTCAATGGCTCGAAACCCCCTTTCTCCCGCGCAATCTCTGAAACGAAAGATCTAATGCTTCCAAACCTACACTAACTATCAAGCCAATTGACTGACCTTTTAGGACTTTTCTTCTCTAAAGTCTAAAGATCTTTCCCGGTGAGAACTCCTTTCTAGTAGCAATAGCAGAAAGAACTACGGTTATTTCCATTCTTCTTTCTCCTGTTCTTCTTCTATCTAAGGACAAGGCGGAAGGTAAGGCCTGTGCTTGCTTCTAGGCTTCTTTCTTCTAGTCGAGGTGAAAGCTTTCAAAGATCTGAGTCGTACCCACTAGCTTTAGACTAGGCAAAAGAGTACGCAACTGAAGAGAGAGCGCTAAGAGTGATGGCTTTTCCTTATATTGATTGAGACCTAGCCTCGGGGCACTGAACTGCGGCACAGAACCACCTTTCTAGGTATGGGACTAAATATAGAGCTCTAAGATAAGATCACATCGCTTTCAACCCCTCGGGCACTGACTTTATTAGAGTAGGTAACCCGGTTCAAGCAGAGTCGAGGGATGAAATGGCAAGTTCCACGTTAATCCTAGTCCAAGCTAAAAGGTTACGACTGCCTCCTACGCCTTTAAGCCATGCCCTTAGAGTAATCCTTGTGAACAGCCGGTTCACTGTAGGCTATATTTTAGTTAGATAGGTCCGTTGGGATTCTTAGTTCTTTTCTATTTTCTTGTCCCTTTGTTCTGTGAGAAACTTTCTAGAATTCACTCCATCCCTCATCTACTTCTTTCTACTCGTGCGTAAAATGCTTTTTTTGGCAGATTGATAGCCCTCAGTTCTATTCCTTCCTTGGGGCTGTTGATATCTTGTTGTCGCTCTTCTCTCTTTCCTGTGCGCGCTACCTATAATAGAATAAGGAATCGACTCCTTTCTCTTGTGAAGCTGTCTGTTGTTTAGCGAAAGTCTTCTTTTGCTGCCTATGGATCTGTCTTCTCTTGCAAGAGCCGATTTGTTCACAGACGATTTCTGAACACTTTATAAAACTTTTGTAGATTCGAGCTATGCCCTGAGTGAGGTATAAAGGTTGAAAACCGTTAGCAAGGCTAGGCAACTTCTCGCTACTGTTCTTGTTCGAAAATGCCCTCTTGTTCTTGCTGCTTGGGTCTCCACTGGTTGGCTAGACACAGGCTCTTAGGCAGCTATTGACTCAGCTGGGGCACTGACTTTCGGACAAGAATAAAAAAGCCAACTCGGAATAGAAATAGCCCCATTTCTTTATATTTGGCCCTAGTCAGCTAGCTCTTAGATGGGCTTCTTTGCCACGTGAATCAGAAAAGGCTGGACTGATTGATTGCCCTTACTTGCTAACGCGGACTGCTAAACCGAAGCTGTAGTGGAAAAGCCTTTCTCAATTCAACCGATTTTCGAGAACGAAAAACCAATCGTCCAATGTTGTTAGCCAGTGTACATGAAAAGAAACATCACTTGATGAAAGGGTTGATCAAGAGACCGAAGCCAGTGAGTTTGCGTACTCGAGTGAGGGTACCTTGGTGAAGAGTACTTAGCTTTGTAACCAGCATGAATGAAGGAAACTAATAGCTAGAAAAACAGGCTATTCCATCTAAGGCTAAGGCATAACATGAACCGAGGAATCCAACCAAATAGGAATGAATAGGCATGTGGGAACAGCATTGCTTGCATTGATTCAATTGATTTGAAGCGGCGGTTATACTATACATACAGACATAGTTTTCACTAGGGGTTTTTACCGAGTTGGTCAGAAGCAACCTCAGCAGAAAGCCACTCTTCCAGAGTCTCGTCCATCGTCTGCTTAGGCGACTATTTAATAGCCTTTAGATCTGCCTGTGAGTTAGGCCGAATACTATACTATATAGGCTAGGCTCCTTCCTCTGTTCTTTTTAATATACACTAAACCGAAAGTCTTGGTTTCAATGACTCCCCAAGCCATGACCTATTTGATCCTTCAGAACCAGCTTCAGCATTGAGTAAAGAAAAGAAGAATTCGCTATTGGATCCTTCAGCCGGGTGGACATCCAAATCTTCACTTTCATGAGCAGGAGCTGGAGTTTAGGAATCGGGTGTAGGCGCTGGCCATTCCATAGACGAGAGACCCGCTGACCCACTAGTGGTTTTATAAGGGGAGTTGGTAAAAGACAACAGGTTCAAGACAAAGGTATGGCACGGGAGATGTTCGCGATGCATGAATACCTTGCCACATCTGCGACTAGGCCTTTGTTGGAATTGGTTCCGTTTCTGTTCTTTAGGAACGAACTTTGAGAGGAGAACTCAACCGAACCCGAGCTCCATTTCTGCCTCTGGTAGAGCAATCCTAACGTCAATATTTGAATGTCCATCCTCTGTGTGCTTATTTAAGCAAATATAACGTTTTCTGAGCTACACAGCCTGGTCGCGATCTACTTACTTTGCTATCAGCCACTCGAGAAAGAAAGGGGTATACCACACCTGAAGCAGGTTGCTCGAGATAGAAATAATTGAAGAAGAAGGACCCCTTTAACTTTAAGCTCATCAGCATATGGCACTGCTTGACTTGCTCTTTCTTCTCTTACGTAAATAGCAGTTTCTATAGAATAAGAAAAGACTTAACGTAGAGAGACTAGTAGCTCGCAGGCGAAGGAGTCACCTTAGTTATGAAGGCGGGACTGCTAAAGCAAGCTTCGAGAGACCTCCCAACACCTGATTATGAGTAATGCTTACCATAGGGTCAGGTCAAGTCAAAAACGAAAAGGACTGGAAGCGGCTGTTGAACCGCCGTCTAGGACGAGATCTGATCAACCTATCTTCTTTGACCATAAGCCATACTTAACTTAGAGAGAAGAGCCTAGGGAAAGACCGTACAGCAACCCAGGAGAGAAAGAAAGCGGATCCTTTCCCTAATGATATGATAATGAGCTGGCACCCTACTCTTTTGCTTCGGGCCTATCACCATCCCTTGGAATTGCATATAGAAAGCAAACTCTCGGGCACCGAAGTAGCTAAATTGATAACCGTCGAAGCAAAGTTGGAGTAGATCGATGTAACGAAGAGAGAAGATTCTGATTCCCTTAGAATAGAGTTGTGATTGATAAGAAAGTCTAAGTGATTGATCTATTGCAGAGTCCGATTCCCATTTGTTAGGCAAATAAGCAATTTACTTTGATCAAGATGCTTGAGAAAGGGAAAGCTAATCAAGATACTTGGTAAGAAACTTCCGACATACACAGAGAGGAGCAGATGGGGGATCGAGTCATGGGAGAAAATAGAGCTTTTTAAAGCAATTCGCCCTTTGATCCAAGCAACTTTCTACTCTATAAGATTCTCTGAGAGACACTTGACATTCCATTCCTCTTAGTAGCTTTGAGAAAGAGCTCATCAGCAAAGAAAAGATAGCAAAAAGGCAGACTGTGGCGAGAAGGAGCTAAAGCCTGAAGCTTGCTGTGGGCAAGGAGCTGATACTGGTGGTTATGGATCTTTGCCTAGAACTGAAACTTCCCCCGACTTTCGATCTGGTAGTGATGCTGCGGGCTTACTTACTAATAAGCAAACGTAGGCTTAGTCAAGCTGAGATTCTCACTGCTGGAAGCCCCTGAAACATAGATGCACCTGCTTTTGATATCCAGGCAAGCCTTTCTCTTGTGCAACTGGAGGCCCTACTACGTTTCGTTTACAATACGAGATGATGTTTTTCTTCCTGGAGGAAAGATTGAGTATACGATCGCGCGCAGTAACTACCTTCTTTGTTTACAGGCGTCAACGAGAAGAGCGCAAACCATTCCCATATGAGAAGGCGAAGGTCTTCTTGTTCTAGGAAGCCTCGTAAGAGCCCAGAGGGTTTGATTAGCAGAGGTTATGGTCTTAGAAAGGTGGTGGTCATGCTTTCTTTCTTGTAGAAAGAGACCTGGAGTTTCATCATAGGCGAAGTCAGCGGGGCAAGAATATGAGAAATGTGGCCTACCTATAGCCTTCTTCTGTAGAGCTTTCTTCTCTTATGAGATTTCTTGTTAGAACAGGATAGGATGCATAGGCGCTCCTTGTCTGCTATAAGTCTTCCCTCGTCCTTTTGGCTCTGCTTCCACGCTAAGCAAGAAGTAAGCCAGACAGTTTCTTGGAAAGAGTGTTTTTCGGGGTCATTTTTTCCCTAGGGGTCTAGAGGTACTGGGAAAGTGCTTTCTGTCTATATGTTCTATCCCCCTTCCTTGCATGCACAAGAGAGAGGAAGAGGCTAATTAGGACTGGACCAAGATAGGATTGGTAAGGTACAGCCGCCTTGCCCGCACCTTCCTCTAGAGAAGGGGATGATTCTTTTCCTTCAACAAAGATAGAAAAAAACAGTCGAATTCCTACTAGGAAAGCAGGTCAGAAGCAAGGAAAGAAAGGGGCGAGTGAGCCAAAAGCTGGAAGATTTGTTCCAGTCTTTGGATATCCCATTCAAAATAGAGTCCCAGTGCTTTAAGCAAGCAGGTAAGATATTGAAGGCATTATATAGATTGGGGAAAGGGCAAAAGCCTAGGCCTAGTAGTTATCCTAAGATAGGAGTGAAGATCAAGGCAAGAAGATAGGCTCTCCGGGTAAAGACAAATGAGCTATCCAGACAAGCTAGTTTTCAAGCCTATAAAATTCTTCTTCTTACTCGCATATTGAATACATTCCTTTTTCTCTTCCCTCCGATCCAAACAAGCCGGTTGCAGTGAGAAGGTAAGGAAAGCCAGTGAAAGCTAGGGTAAGAAGATATCCTACTATTAAATAGGGTATTTCCTGTCTCCAGTTAACTTGGATTAGCTTAGTGTGAGTAGGGACTCAATGAAAAGCTATTTCGCTGGGAGTGCGAAGTCTTTCTATGTCGATCCAACCGACTTAAGCAATGTAACAATAGTGTGCTTATGCATAAAAGAGGGGGGGCAAGCACAAGGGCTAGGTCAAGGATAGGCCCGGGATTACTGGTATTTCCCCAGCTATAGGTATTCTCTCTCCCCGGTGTTTGAGCGGGAGTGCGTTTACATGGAGTTGAATAGGAGTCAATAGGTTTGCTTCCATAGAGAGAATAGGGTGCAGCTTACTTTGACTTTCTCTGCGGTTACGACGACAGTGGCAAGAGCTTCTTCTTTGCTCACATCTTATCTTTCCAGGTACTAGTGACTTCTTGCATCTCAAAAAGAAGATTCTAAAAGGCTAGCTCCTTATCTCTTTACCTCTCGGCTTCTGAAACAATCCTTGTGAAAAAGAAAAAGATAGTAGCACAGGGCCTTCTCTCCATCTCAGAATAAAAGTCGAATTTTGTGCGGGTATGAAAGATAGCTATTAAAAAGCATCTTCCTTCCCCATCTGCCCTGCTCTGAACAGCGGCAACAACCAGTGATGGCATACTCTTATTATAAGAAAGAAGCATCTCCCCGAGGTCAGGGAATAGAGCTAACTGCAATTGATTCTATAGCAGCAGATCTCGCTAAGACCGGTTATGCCGCATCAAGAGCAAAGCGAGAAGAGCTGACTCGTGAACATGAACAATCGCTTATTTCACAGCTGGTTCAACTTGAGCAAGAACTGCTTCGGATCAAAGAACTATCTTCCCTTTCGACAACAGCTAAATCGCGATGCCACTTGGCTTGGGGCCGTTCCCTAAAGAATGTCTTTCCCTGGAGCCAGGTAAGTTAAGTAAGGACTTTGCCGGGGGATTTCACTCAAAACGAATTTTTCCGGGTGTAGGATCGATCCCTTCTAGTAGCCTAGCGCTTCCCCTAATTCTAGTTAGTGACTTCGCTACCTTTAATAAGCAAGACTCATTGCTGCGGGTAAGTGCCTTGATCTTGCCGTCGGTTCAGCCCTTTATGCAAAAGAAGACATTCTTATGCTTTCCCGGCTCGGTTCGCTAAAAGACCGCCCATAGATAGGTATGTATCCCCACCTCCGATGACCAATGGTAATGGTATCCCACAACCTCCGATTTCAGATCGAAAGACGTAAGATTCTTGACTTTATATTCGGGCATTTTAATTAAGCAAGTTCTATTTCTGTATAGATAGGCTCCACTCTCAACTGGCAAGGGTCCAAGTCCCATATGCCGAATTTAAGGAAGTCCTGTCTACATTTTCAGTCTAGTTTCCTTTTCTGTAACTCACTTCAATCAGTCTTAGTTGGTTGATGACATCCGTTGTCTTACATCTGTTATGCAAGATGCCCCGCTTAAGCTTTTGAATGCCTTTCTGCTCCTCCACCCGCAAAAAACAGAAAGAAAATCTTTCTCTGTCTCAGCTCCTGGACTGACCCTAGTTCACGAGAAAGAGTCCTAGGGACTTTGTTTTGCACCGAGAAGAAATCAATAGAATCGTCTGATACTAGATGAAGAGGTACCCCGGAAAGCAGGAATAGAGGAGTCACAGCATAGAAAGGCGGGCATCTTACTTAGTTGCTCGACCACATTGGACTCAATCTTATTGATAATGCGAATCCATTCGGCTGCTTCCTTTTTTTCCTCGCTCCGAACCTAATGCCGTTTATGCTTAGTCTTTCTTTGCCAAAGGGCTTTGATCGCGCACATACTGAGAAAGGAAATAAGGAATCGATGTTGCCCCCTACCCCGGTTTTCGATTTAAGGCGCCTCCTTTCGATCCAGTGGCTTTCACTCCTTGAGTAGAATACCCTATACGGTCTGTGTCCGGGCTTACCCTTTTCGCTTCTCACCTTTGAAATGGAGTGCCGTCGCGCTCGTTTTCCCGGAAGGACATTTTTTTTCTTATAAGATTCTCAAGAGATAACTAACCATAAAGACGTTGATCCCGACTCTTTCATCAATATAGAAGGGATCACTCCCAGTCAGAGTTTTTCTTTATCTCGCTAATAGATAGGAGCCGGGGAGACCCCACCCCTATCTTTTCTTTTCGTTTGTTTTGGGCCATTGGCCTGTTCTCCGATGTAAATTCTCTCAGTTTCAGTTAAATTGGTGGAGCTGCTTATCGATCCTGCACCTCGTTGGTCAAGTCTTCACGCTTCCGTTAGAACTCAATTCTTGTGCTGGTTGGTCTTCAAACGGCCGTCAAAGGAGAGTCGCGTCTCTGAGTCACATATTATACAGCTGCTCTGATTCCTATCGAGTGGCATTCCCTTCGCCTAAGCTGGTTGAAGTCGAAAGTCAGTAGCTTGTCCTGAGAGTACTGGGCTGGGACTGTGGATCCCTCCTAGAATACATAATCTAATGGGACCCCATTCTTTCCACTCCAGTTGCTGTCTTGCCTTGGTTTTGAACCCGACATGGGGATAGAAGGGTCTCCCTCCTTGCCCCGATAGAGGCCATAGGATAGAGTAGAACCGACGATGCTGTTCCGGACCCGGACGGACTAGGTAATGGTAAGTTGTCTGGCCTGAGTCCGTTCACTGAGCTCAGCTCTTAAAAGCTCCTGGTGGTGCGCTTGGTTATGTGTGCTGTCTACTCTTGGGTGGAAGAAAGAGCACAGGAAGCCGCCCCTGCTTTCCTTTAAAGTAGAGATAGGGGAGGAATTCCACAGGGAAACGGAGTCATAGATGGTAGGGATCCCAGTTAAGAGTTAATTGGTAGCAGTTTATTATCTTAGTTTTCCAGTAGCATTACGCTTCTCAATCCGCTTTAAGCGTCAAGTACCAATAAAGGTTCAGTGTGCCTTCGTTCAGTGAAAGACTTGATGCCAACTCCAGATCTTGAAAGCAGAAAGGAAGATTTCCAGATAGAGAGAAAGATCCCTGGTCCTTATCGAACCAGCTACTTCATCCCTGGAAAGAAAGATGAGCAGCCAATCCAGGTAAGCAAGAACCTATGCCTTGCCCAGTAGTTCCTATTGATGGAATCCAAGCTGTGAAAACTAGCTTAATGTCAATAAAACGGATCAAGAAGGATTGGTGGGAAACTCTCCCTTGTTGAATCAGGTGAAGGTTTGAAGGCGTAACTATTGATTGAATCCGCATCTGGCAGCAGTTTTTACGTGGCGAATTTTTCTTTCAAAAGAAAAGAATAACGTAGGTAGACTAGAAGGATGAGTTTCGGGCTTAAGGCATAGTAGCTCTCTTGCGGCTACCTTTGCTATGTCATCCGATGCTGTTCACAAAGCTATAGACCTGGCGATCTCCGAGTTGAAATCGATCCCAGGAATCATTTTCTTATTCTTAATAGAACCCGTCCTCCCATTAACAAGGGGCTCAAGGGAAAGGCCTTTTTATCTCCGATCGATCCTGGTGAGATAAAGGGTTGTTTACCCAGAATCCATAGAAGAAGAACAGGCATAGGTTCTAGTTGTTCCTTTTCAAAAGTCTGAAGCTGAGTGAGGGGCCGGGGCAAATAAGAAGGAATAGGGATTATTCGCTATGCCAATTGCCAGTGGGGTTTTCTCTTTTAAAAGGAACTTTCAAAGGTGTAACTCCAAGGCAAAGTGCTTGGTTTGACAAGTACCAAGATCAAACTCCTAGTTGCTCGGGCCAGGGACTGACCGGAGGTGGAACAGGACTGGGTTTCCTCCAAGGAAAGAACTAGTAAGGTTTTCTCTCTGCCTTTAGCTGTCCCAAAGGACCTGGAGAGATCCAAGTAAAAGACGGTTTTTTCTCTTTGCTTGGTCCCAAGGGGCTGGCAAAAGGGAAGAATCCCCGGGAAAAGACTAGTCTCTTTCTCTTTGCCTTTAACTGTCCTGGGGGAATCCTCAAAGTTAGATAGAAAAACCTTCGAGTTAACCCCGGGGGTCTCCGGGGAGTGCCTTATTTAACCTCCCCATGACTGTGCTTCCCATGGACCGGGGGAAGTTAAGATCTTACCAAGTCTTAACACTGTGATAGTTAGAAACCTACCGGCTTGCACTTGCAACAGCAAAAGGTCCGAAGGACGCTTAACACCTTCTTCACATCCCTCGCTGTTCAAAGTCCCATCGGGGCAAATAGAGGGAGAATCTTCGATTCCTTCTATAAGGACACCGTTGGATCTTGGTAGCTTCAAGTTAAGATTTTCCTTTCCGTGACCCTTGCAACGGACTTAAGAGCTAGATTGACGTACCCCAGGTATGGATGGATAGAAAGAAGAGGACCGAAGGTCCCAAGTTACATGTGCCAAAGGCACTCCCAAGGGCAAGAGGACCTATGGTCGTATGGCATTTGGACTAGGAAGAGAAAGGCACCAAAGAGTGTATTGACCTATGAGCTTGAAACTGTGCTTGAAACATGCCCTTATCCGGATGGAAGGCCTTAGCCAAGTCTTGGAAGTTAAGCCCCTGCCGACCTTACTTTGGAACTGCATCCATTCCGAGTGGAAGTGAGGGACAAGCTCTGGGAAAGATGGTGGCCGTGAGGTTACAAAGGTCGTGAACTTAACTTGGTGATTATGTTCACCCCATCTTGATTCGGTCTAGCTATCGGATGACAAAAGGATGCCGGACCTTCTTCTGGAAGCGGGAAGGTGAGTCACCGCATTGACTCGAATGATCTAGCCAATCATTTCTCCTAGTAGGCTATTATTCATCGCTCTTCGCTTTACCTAAGTTTCGGCTTAGTTAGGAAGAAAGAATTGTTAACAAGTCTATGAGCTTCTTCTAGGGCATGCCGCCCTTCCTTGAGGTTAAGACCTGGTTGACATGGAAGGCATTAGCTACGTCCCCTAAGCTCACTCTGGCCGGACACCTTACATCTATCTCTATATAATAGAGGTCTACGTTGTGTCGTAACAAAGGCTTCGTATTGAGACCTGATCTTCTTCCTGGGTCGATTGCTTTGTCTTCATTCATGACACCACCATCTTTCCCCACCGATTGGGTTGGTGTTCAGTATCATCATCTTACCTTAGGGCGATCTTCTGTCTATTTACCTAAACTCCAAAGCGATCAGAAGAAACTTTCTGTTGAGGGTTTCTTTCCACTCTTGATAGCGAAAGAGAATCGAATTCTGACCTCTTGTTCACTGTCCTGCTATCTGAACTTGAAGATTCAGTTTGTGTTCCGCGAACTCAAGAACCACTTCTTTTAAATGCTATAGCGGATGTAGTTGAATTGGGACCAAGACAAAGGAAAGTGCTTCTATCGAAGAGGCCCACGCTTCTTGTGTTGAAGTAAGTACACCGGTAACGTATTATAAGATCAATGGTCTTCTTCCTTCTTTCCTAAGAAGAAAGATCGTAGCGTAGAAAAGAAAGGATAAATCGTTTTGATTCGAGGCGGCCGTTCACTTCAGGGTCCGAAGGAGATGTAGTTGCTTGGACTTTTCTTTCTTATTCGAGATTGGGGGTGGGCGAGACAGAAATGGGGGTCGTGGTCGTGGAAAAATTGGGTTCAATTCCCATAGCCCCGATGTGGCGAAAAAGACTGATTCAACGAGAGATGCCTTGCCTGCATTAAGATTTAAAACTTGTCGTCTACTTTCAGGAAATGTTCGGAAGAGAGAACTTACAATAATACAACGCCGCATTCTCCGAAGATTGAGGAACAAGAAGAAAGATATTAAGAGAAAGATTTATCCGAGAGAAAATCTTAACAGTTACATCCAATCACAAACTACACGAAAGTTGCCCCTTTTTCATGGGGATTTACCCATCACAGAGATGCACAGAGGAACAGAACGAACTTCATATATCCCTTTTCTACTTAATCCAGAAACAAGATTGGACGTTATTCCGGTTCGTCTCCATTTTTGTGAAACTATTCCTCAAGCAAGGCAGCCGATAAGTCATCGAAGGGTTTGTGTGAATAATGGAATGGTAAGCATTACTCATTTGAAAGTGTCCCACGGTGATATAATATCTTTTCAAGAAAATGACGCAAGAATCCGCGGTGAAGAAATAAGGAGATCTTTCTATATTGAAATATCAGTTGAAAAAAGAATAGGCAAATTCCTGGATCACCCGGTAAGAATGTGGAGAAGAACCAAAACAGAATGGTTCCACCTACTCAAAACTAAGAGGGGATGTCGCCTACTACTAAAATCCCGGTTTTTGCAACAGTTGCGTTCTTCTATGCAAGAAGAAGACTTAGAAAGAACAAAGAAGTTTGGATCCGAAAAAGTATGCTTAGGCAGTTCCTTCGCTGAGCACAACAGAATGAAGAGAAATTTATATCATTTCAAATCATCGCTATCCTTTGCCAAGGATAGGAACGAGAAAAACCGAAATCTTCTTATTCGAGTAGGAAGTCCTATAGTTTACAACTCTTCTTTATATAGTAATTCGATCTATTGCTCCGCATGCCCCCATCAGTTTACTATGAAGAGAAGAATCAAAAGGATCGAACTACCTACTCATTATTCGGAGGTGAATCATAGAACACTAAAAGCTGTGGTATCTTATGGACCTAACATAGGTCATATCCCTCACGACATAAGATTGAAAGATTTAAACCTTCCTCTTCGGAGCGGAAACGGACGTGGCCAAAACATATAAAGATCGGCGTAGTCGCTCATAGGGACCGGATAGAGGATAGTCTAGATCGATTCATAGATAGATTTCTATCCATATAGATAGGTATCTCCGTGGATAGAGATAAAGATAGGAATCCATCTAGTCACTATTTCCATTTTTTTTTTCTTAATTCTGATTGATTGCCTTTTTTTTGACGACAAGTTTTAAATCTTAATGCAGCAGGCAAGGTGAAATGAATTTCAATTATTACTTGCTGGGTCGGAGCGTAGACGAGCGAGCAGAGCCCAGGAAACAGGGAAGCCCGTCATAGAGCAGTCGACTAGAAGTAGAAGACTGATGGCCTGAGAGAAAGCGGCCTCTCTCGGGAAACATGGCCAAATTTCTCTTCTTTCTTTTTGATTTCGGGTTTCTTTCTTTTTTCAGGGGGGGGCCCAGAACGCTAAAGGGGAGAAGCAAACCGAACCTCTAATCGACCTGGACACATAAAAAATTCTCGGCGTCGAGAGAGATTTGAGATTCCGTAAGTAACTCAGTGAGTGCTTTCTAAGAAGGGAAAAAGAAAATGAAATACGAACAACCGCGCTGGTTGTAATAGATCGACTTTCATGCTAGTTCTTGCTCTAGTATGAAAGTTCCATTTCAGGGAAGGACGACGTACCATGATACTTTCTGTTTTGTCGAGCCTTGCTTTGGTCTCTGGTTTGATGGTTGTACGTGCTAAAAATCCGGTACATTCCGTTTTGTTTTTCATCCTAGTCTTTTGCGATACTTCAGGTTTACTTCTTTTGTTAGGTCTCGACTTCTTCGCTATGATCTTCCTAGTAGTTTATATAGGAGCTATAGCCGTTTTATTCCTATTTGTTGTTATGATGTTCCATATTCAAATAGCGGAGATTCACGAAGAAGTCTTGCGCTATTTACCAGTGAGTGGTATTATTGGACTGATCTTTTGGTGGGAAATGTTCTTCATTTTAGATAATGAAACCATTCCATTACTACCAACCCAAAGAAATACGACCTCTCTGAGATATACAGTTTATGCCGGAAAGGTACGAAGTTGGACTAATTTGGAAACATTGGGCAATTTACTTTATACCTACTATTTCGTCTGGTTTTTGGTTTCTAGTCTTATTTTATTAGTAGCCATGATTGGGGCTATAGTACTGACTATGCATAGGACTACCCACAGAGCGGTGAAAAGACAGGATCTATTTCGACGAAATGCTATTGATTTTAGGAGGACTATAATGAGGAGGACGACAGACCCACTCACGATCTAATCTACTTACTATCGGGCAAGTAGCTTGATATTGGTTCGAATCCAATTCGTGAGCATATGAAGAGAAAAACCGATCACTTTCTCAATCTTGGTCTTTTGTTTGAGAGATGTCAACCTGACTCGGAGTCTCGCCGCTCCTTTCGCTTGGTCAAGGCAGCCCGTACCGAAACGGGGCCACTTCTTTGCCTTTTCTCCTTTGGTAACTCAGGGAGCTCGAGCCCTCTGCCTCATTGTCAGGAGGAGAACTGGGGTTACAGTCTAAAGCGCGAATTCTCCTATTCAAGCTGTCATAGTTCAATCTTAATGTCGCGGCTGACCCATCTGGACCATATGCAGTCCCGAATGAATCACACGTGACTAGTGAGAAACTGAATCTATGGTTGTAGATAGGAATAGGGTACTAACGCCAACCCGAGGAATCTATGGGCCTCTAGAGGACGAACCTCCCCACCGAACAGAGCCGGGTGTGCCCATTTGCCGGCTAGACGGGACTTACCCCTTACTCGTTCGTGCAACTAGTGAGGTCCCAGATGAATCCGGCCTCCGGACACCGTCGAGTCTAGAATGCTGCTCGTCTCCTACTCTACAATATGATAAAAAGGTTTATCACGCCTCGTATCATGCTGCAGGAAGGGAGGGAGTCTCGAATCAGGTCAATCACTCCAGACTCGTGTGTCTTGGCTCCACCAGGTCTCATAGAGCCTCCAGCCACTATCTGTTTCTTCAGCCTAGTTTGTCAGTGATAAGAAAGCCAGTTCTTTTTTAAAGTGAGTGAGCAATCCGGGCTGTACCAAAAGAAGGCGTATTGAAGGCCTACATTAAACTACAAGCAAGCCGAGAAACTTGACTTTCAGAAAGCAACAGCAACCTATCTTACTAATAATAATGAAGGGGCTCAAAATCCCCCCCAACTAGTGCCACGAACTGACCTCCTACTTCTATAGATGGCATGAAGCTCACGTTCTCGCAATCTGCGGTCAATGCCGGTTGAACTTCGGCAGAGACCTTAACAATAGAACTTCAGAACGGAAACTTTAAACATTGATGGTATGTGGAGGATCCGGCCTCATGCAACCAAGGCCTTCCAAGGAGTAAGTTGAATGAAGTGAGGATCTGAAAGAGAAGGTGGTACTGAGGATCAAAGGGCCTACTTGGACATCGGCAATCAGCCTGCCTCTTGCTGGCCTTCTCGAGTTATCATAAGCGGTGATGTACACGGGAGAAGGAGCCAGAGAGTCCTCAGAAATGTCAAGGGCGCGCAGCGTAGCGTGGATAGAGGGCAGATGTTGAGGGTTTTTTGAACTCGAGAGATAGAACGATTGCCGATAAGAAGAGTTCAGGGCTCTGATATGGGGAGATAGCTTACCATTGGGTAGGTCATCATCTGAGAAGGATATGGCCATCGGTGCAGTGAGAATTCCTACCACATTCTCTAGGTCAGTAGGGGTGCTTTCCACAGAGGTACCCGGGCATCGGCCAAGAACTTCTTGAAAACTTCCTGGTGCTTAGGAGAGGTTTGTAGGAGCTCTAGGATGGATATGGAGGCTTGAGTCGTATTGAGTTGTCCTAACAAGTCATAAGTTGTTGGCGTCTGGTCTTATGGCTCTCTCTCTTTTATAAGGTATTCCCTCTCCCCGAGGGTCAGGAGCTACCTTTATAGTTGCATAATAGGTCTTGCTTCCTTAAATGGAGTTTGCTCTCACTATGCTTTCGTGATTCCGTATAGTATGTACTTATGCAATGTGTATCATCAACAGCGCACGCTCTCTTCTCTTGCTTTAGGAAAGTGTATCACTAGGGAATTCCACTCCTAATATGTGCACTTTGCCTTTGATAGAATAGGCTGCTGAGAATCAACTGCTGGTGGAAGGTTTGATGAAGGTGAAGGAATTGGACAACTAGGCTCTTAGGGCAGCTATTGACGAACACTTTCCTGAAAATGTCCTTGATTAGGGATTAAAGAAGAAAGAGAAGATGCGCAGAAAAAGCTGCTTGGATAAGCTTTTGGAAGTTAGGAGGAATGTGCTCTTAAAGAAATGCCACTAATAGTCTAGTAAAGAGGCTTAGAAAGAATTCGAAAGTTGGGAGAAGAGCCGGAAAGGGCGACACCTATCTTTTCAAAATAAAGCGACCCGCCAAAAAACATTGCAATAGAGGAGGACTCTTTAGCGGAAATGGTTTCTTGGCCTGAGGCCTCTTTGCTTGAAACTCTTTCAGCCGATTCGCGGCAACATTCACTTCAGATTTGTGCCAATTCCTCCATTCAAAGAATGCCCTTATCAATCAAACTTTCTCTCTCTTACCGGAACTACCCTCTTAAGCTCCATCTGAAAAAGTTCGCCAACTGAATCTTCTCTTATTATGAATAATAACCCGAAAAGGCAACTCGAAACTATACAAAATCGGAGGATCTGCAATTGAAAACTGAACTTCTTCTTGTTTTGTTGGTTTTTGATTCAGCAACTTCTTTTGAAGCTGATTGGGCAGAAATTGGGTTTCCACCAGTCTAGTCTAAGGCTTGAAAGCCCTACTCCTACTCAGTGGAATCCGGTGATTTCAGATATGGTCTGAAAGACCATGTTTAGGACTCAGAAATGGAAGGAAGACAGCTGCTGATAGGATAGTACTTCGGTACTTCGATCGGCCGAAAGTTCAAAAGAGCGTACTCTAACTCCAACTCGTTGAACCTTGGGAACCTTTGACAAAGGATCCGGAAACGGAATTGGAGATCACTAGCTTTCAACTCAGCTTTCCGCTCAACCTCAGGCTAAATAACCTGATATTGATGACAGCCGACCTTTCGCAGCAGGAAATCATCCAGAAATTGATCTGGATTTGCCGTCCCCAACTCTAAAAATTGGGATAAATGAAGCTTCAATGCTTTGCAAATCTAACATTTGAATAAGGTTTTAATTTCACCAGTTGTTGGCCCAAGACTGGAAACTCCTGTTCGGTAGCATCTTGAAGAGATAGCCCGAAATGCCATGCTTAGCTCTACTTACTAATCGTGATAAAACAAAACTCTCGTACTCCGCTCAGGTACTCGGTACCCCTGTTCAGTTATGCTCTATTAAAGGAACTTCTCTTCTTCTAAAGGAGTTGGTGATTACCAGCTTTCAACTTAGCAAATGAAGTCGATCAGCCAAAAAACATTGCAGTTGCAGGCAGTAGAAATGCTTTTTTTCCTGGCCTGAGGCCTCTTTTACATTGTTCAGTTTGGGTATTGATTTCGGCGACATTGAAATGAGTACTTGGTTTCAGCCAATTGGCAGAGTCCCAACGTCAAAGTCAAGACCTATGCTATACGCGCTTCCTATCTCTGCTCTTGAATTCCCTTCCGCTCCTCCATTGAAAAAGCAATTGAGTGGTTGTTCGCTCCTGAACGAAGCTATTGGGACAGCGGCTTTGATAGCGCTTTCTCAATGAGAGATATCATATCGTGGTAGAGCCCCTATCCGTGCTTTGACAAATCCCTCTCTGGTGTCATCTACTGGCTGACTGCACACTGCCTTCTGCCTTACTATGGCTTTTAGAAAGCAAGATCCCTCCGTTTATCACTCTATAGAAAGAACATCCCATACAGACTTGCTTGCCCTAATCGCCTTCACTACGTCCACCCTTACTCCATCCCCTGAAGGAAGGATCACCTTCATCTAATGCCGTGCTTTTCCAACTCCCTTTCTTCCCGTCTCAGTCATCTCTCTTACCTGAACATAGATGATAAGGGAATAACTCCTCTCATCGTCCAATAGCTTTGATAAGAGACAGAGACAGAGAACAAGAGAAGATAAGGGGTTAGCGAGAACAGTCTCATAAGGAGTTCTCCCCTTATGAGCCCGAAAGCCATATGAACGAAACCAGACAAAAAAAGGGTACCACTCTATAAGAACAGATTCACCAGGCACTCGAAATTTTCAAATCCCTGGACGTGGGGAAATAGAAAGGAAAGAGCTGGATGTTGGGAAAGAGCAGACTGTCTTCCTTTCGAGGCATACTACTATCTCAGTTTCTCTCCGGTCAGATCGATCCCTTATTTTTTTGAAAGGAATGATTATCGGAGTTGGGGTTATCTCCATTCTCTTTATCGATGAATAAGGGAGTCCGGCAGGAGACAAAGAAGAAACTATGAAAAGGAACACCGGCTTGTCGTCGTACACCTTAGCAGATTGAAAGATCAACCCGAAAGTGGAGTTCGCAGCTAAAGCCAAAACAGAAAAGAAGCTCGACATCTGCATCTGATTGATGAGACACGGGGCTTTGCTACTCGACCTATAAGATGAGTGCCCCGTTGAGTTAAGGTTTGGAGGGGGAATTGAACTATCTCCTGCAGCTGCAGTCTCGGAGTTTAACTAGCTACCTCGAAATCCGTTCATTCATTCCGGAGGTCCGGAACCAAAACTCTCAATCTTCCCAGCATCGGGGTTCATCCATTCCTTCCTCTGGATTCGAAAGAAGGCATTTTTTCGGGCCGGTAGGTCATCGAAAGCGAGGGAATCTATATCTTTTATGCACCCTAGCCTCCAATCAATTATCTGAATCCGGGAACGAAGCCATCTCTCGTTGTTCGGCTTTGGAACCGAAGATGGCTCTATGCATGCAATCGATAGAGATTGAATAGTAGAGAGAGCTTGCCCATCATCATCAGTAAGAGAAGGTCGTGTGGGGGGCCGCCGCTGCTAGCCGGTCAGAGGTTCATTCTTTATGAAATACCCCTTTTCATAGCTGTCCGATCCGCTTCATCAATAGAAAAAAAAAGTGGCATGCGCCAGAGAGATCTCGAAGACTTTTTCAAACAACCCCCCGACGGGGATAAGCGAATGGCTAGATGTTGATTCGGATGTGCGTAAGGCGATGTTCTAAGATTTTTTGAGAGAGGGCCCTCGGCCATTTTATGTTCATCCTTCAATCAAAAGTTCAAGCCTTCCCTTGCTCTGTTTCATCCGTCCATCTGGACTTATCAATAACTGCAGTGGGATTGAAAGCAGCCAATAAACTTCCTTCACATATAAAATAAAGACTCAGGCTTTCAAACTGGCTTTCTACTCTTGTGAAGGGTTCCAAACCTACTACCAAGGAGGGGCCTTCTTCAGCTTGATCGCTAGGGTTTGCTGACATCGCTCTTAAAGTCAAGTGAATTCCCCTTTATATTATATATACTTATATATACGTATAGTCCATTTTTCTTTGTTGGTAAGGAAGTCGAATGTGAACAAGTAATAAGCAGTCTCCAGTTGCCCTTGAAGGAAGGAAGGGGCTTTGATCAAAGGAAGGGAGCGGACATGATCAAAAGTAGTAAAGAACTAGAGATGGTACCACTGACTTTACTGTTTATGACGAAAAAGACGCTGTTTATGAAACGTGTCCGATTTTTTTGGGTGTCTATGAAGGGAAATTGACTTTCAACCAAAAATCCCGATAAAACGCTCAAATGTCACATTTCGATGTCTCGTAGGAAAGGAAATCCGATCTATGCTAAAATTCCCGGGAAAATGAAACTTTTAGCAAATTGATAGATAGTAAATATTTTAGCTCTAAGATATCCCAGTTCAGAGTTCATGCTAATGGTATCAGTAGCTGTCCATTCAATGACAGAGTCTTTGGAGCAAATTGGTTCAGGCTGCTCAGGTTAGCAAAGAGTTACCACTCAAGGGAGGAACAGGATATGTGGAGGGCTATCCTGGTGGCTCGAGACTGACCGGTATACCTGGACCAAAACGTGTGCTTCCATGGAGTATGGTTCAACCCGGGCTAGCTATGGAACAGGCTTGTGAACTAGGGACGAAGTGAGGGATCTTCATCGACTGGATAAAGAGTTTCAACTGATGGGTCGGTTCTTTAACTGGGTCATTTTCTTAGTGAATCGGCTCTGACGCTCTGCTCCCGTCATGGCTTACATACTCGGCTAAACATTCTTGGACAACAATAGTGAAGTAAGTAGTTGGAGGCGTCTTCTTTGAACTCAAAAAAAATTTCACTTGAATTCTTCCTGTGAGTGAATCCTATCAACTAGACTCTTCCGAAATTGCGTACGTATAGAAAGAGAAAGAGATTCGTCTTGCTTATTTGCTTGATCATTGAATTGAGTGCGTGGTAAATGCTTTTGACTGAACCCCCCATTGCTCTATCTCCGATAGCATGCAGCCGATAATGAAGACAGATATATAGAAAGTGTGCAGTGAATGGGAACAGGACTGAGAGCTGGGAAACAGGACTCGTCAAATAGCGGTATCCTAATCCCGCGTCTATGGCCAAACCATGCTCCCCTCCTTAGAACCCACCTGTCTTCTTGAAACTTGTCATCCACGCCCATCTTGGTTTGAACACTTTCTTTCCGGTCTTAGGGGATGATGCCATCAGTAGGTGTTGGAACATGAGTGAGTTGCTCCTTATTAGAGTTGAAACCAACCGAAAGCAGCCTGCGCTGGCTCGCTGAACACAAGCTCTGCAATCTGATTTGAACACATCAATGCCCCTAAATAAAATAATGATTTCTTTAGTTCACACTGAAAGTTCAAAAAATGATAAGATATTCTATAAAAATATTCGGGCTTCTACCCGGCGGAGTTCTCCATAACTGACCGACCGGTGAAAGGAAAGCTGGACCTCTTGAAAGGATAGCCGGACCCGTTGAAAGTCTGGCAGTTATTGATGGCTCGGAAAGAAAGCTAGGTGTTCTTCCCTTAGAAAGGAGCTGTTCGCCTCGAGGCTGTACTATTCTCCTCTCCCGTGTCAGGTTTGAGAGGATAGGCACTGATTACAGGTACAGGGCAGTCATGGGTGGAAGGCATTGACTGGCAAAAGTAGTGATAAAACCCCCATTTCTTTAGCAAAGAATGAACAACATTGAGCTAGCACGTCAGACTTGCCTGTCTACTTGAGGGAAGGTTTGAATCCTGTCTTCTTTGAACCGCGTAATCATTCTCGCCTGTTATTGTCGGGTTTGGCTAGCCCATTTCCTTTCAGTATAAACGTCAGTTGTTAGTTTGCTAGAACAGGGCTTTTTTGATTAGGAAAACCTATGAAAAGTGAACCGGATATCCCAGAAGTTGGATTTGGAACTACTATACTACAACCTTTGCTCTAGCCCTTATTGTTAGAAGCGCCCTTCCGTCTGCCTCTTTCGATGTCTTCGCTATCGAGTTTTTCAGGTCATCCTTTCCAGCTGTACAACACATTGTTTAGTTAAGAGAAAGCGAAGAAGTATATGAAATCGAAGCGCATTGGAATATAGAATGTGTGTCGCGAGTGATCAGTCTGCGCAAAGGCAGAATAGCGGATTGCCTCTATCTTCCCTTCCACACTCCTCTCCTTTCAGTCGAGCTTCTTCGTTCCTCCTCAAAAACCTATATCCCGTAAGCCGTCTAGCCCTTTTTCCATTACGTAAGCAAGTCTTCGATGTATTCCATTCCTTCCTCCGGGGAGGTTTTCCTAGCTAAACTGAATTTCAATCGTAGGTCTCTCCTAATGTCCCTTAGTCGTCTGTGTCCTTCCATTTGTCGGAGAAGGGCCATGTGCTTTTACTTGAGTTCTTGGAAGCATTCCAATCCGTCTGGCCTCTACTTAGAGTTTGTCTAGCAGCACGTAGGCCGGCAGTACGTAATCCGTGCAGTCCGTCAAGTAGTCAATGTCGTATTTTAGTCTAAGCGAGTGAATGGCTTTCCTGGTCTATTTACATTGCCCTATGGTAAAGGTGCATTCCCTCTTCCGTTAGTTGTTGAAATGTCTTATGTAAGTGAAAGCGTGGTTACGGGTTTGCTTTTCTATCCCCATCGAATCGTACATCTTTTTTTCTTTCTTTGAGACTCGGGGACAGGGACTCAGAGGGAGAAAATGTGTGACTTGCCAATGTCAAAGCAGTTTCTTCTTTGTTTTCGAATCCAGACGTCCGATCGAGGTTATCTTCTTCCTTGTCTAGGATCATTTCCCTAGCCCCTTTATGAGGCCTTGCATTGCATTAGCTTTCGAAGTGTTGTAAGGTGCATTTGCTTTAGCTTGAGTGCTTCCATGCTTGCTTCCCGTCTATTCCCTCTTAGTCCGTCCAGTAGATCGAGTTCATGTGCTTGGAGGTCTATCTCCATCCCCCGATGGTCGTATTGTGGTAAGGTTTCATTTTCTTGTTGGTTGAGACAGTCCGCTATCATTTCAAGTCCCCAATCTTTGAACTCTAAGGATCAGTCGAGGAAGAAGAGTGAGGTGTGAGCGCGAGGGTGGTCAGGGGTGCTTTCCCTGTGCCCATTGCCCCTACCTTTCCCGTGTATGTAAGGGGCTTCTCTCGGACTTATGGCTGAAGACTCAGCTTCAAACCCGGGAAGGTAAGAGATATATAAAGTGTTTCGTGAGGGCCGGCGGTCAAAGGTGAACTTGTCCTGAGGAAAAGTTCATATGAGAGTATGTTGGTCCTAAGAGCAGTCCCAGCCGTACGCACTCTAATTTACTTTTCACTCTTGACCTCCTCAGCCGCATCAAGTGCTGATTTTTCGCTTCACACCTTCTTTGAATGAGAATCCGAGTAAGGTCTAAAGGCATCAGATCGAGGGACTGGACTGGGCTTAGAGTTGGGGCACCATTCCCGGAGCGCTTAGTAGTGTAAGGTGTAAGGTGCAAGACTTTTTGCTTGAGTTGTTGGCTCACCCGAGGCGAGGACTGAGTTTGCTTTCTTTCTTGCTTTTGTATCGAGGGTATGTGTATGCGGTTGTAGGACATGTTCTTTAGTGTTAGAGGCTTCCTTCTCTTATTGTCTTTTATGGGGGGATTGGTTCTTCGTGGAACTTCTCTCTTAGCTTAGAAGTCTTCGATTGCTTCCTCAGTTGATGTCTTCCCGCCTTGGAAACTTTCCATTCGAACTCGATCTTCGTCTGCAGTCGGAGGGCGTGAATGTGTAGTGTATCCGGATCTGGAATCCCTTATTCTCTTAGTCGTAGTACGCCCGATCATTCAGTTGGAGATGAGACTGTTTACTAAGAAAAAAGAGAAGAAGGAGTCCATCGGTCAGTTCCTTCTGTCGATCGAGTGAATGGGGATTCGGGTAAGGATTCTATTCTTTGCAAGCATAGGCAGTACATGCATCTTGAGATTAATCCGGTTAGCACAAGTTCATGGTTGTTCACTGGGGTATATGATATGGCAGTCCAAATGATGGTTAGTTCGAGTTATATAGCTGCCCATTCCCTTCAGGGTTGAAGGCAACAAGAACACTATGAGAGGTGTGCCTGGTAATACCTCTATCTAATACTACGCGGGCCAGTCTTTCCTTCGCTTCGTGTGTTCCCTGTCAGAATGCGATCTCTTCTCTTCCTTCTAGCCTTACAATCTCAACTTTCTTTGAACGAGGGACTGACTTCAAAGAGCATGCTGCTTTCTCCCTCAAGCCTGAAAAGATCGGATGACTTACTTTGGGCTCTCGCTATCTCAGAGGGAAAGTCTGAAGTGGAGTTCCCGGATGATAAGGAAGAAAGATGGCTTGGATTTACAGATAGGGGCTTTCTCCAGCCTACCCATGTGTAAAGAAAAGCTGCTGTTGGTTCTTCTTCCTAGTCTGATTCCTACTAGTGCTGGGCCCACGGGGCAAAGTAGTTAGACACAGAGATCTATCCTACATATAAGGAGTCACCGATTCTGTTAGGTTGAGTTCCCGAGTGAGAGTCTCTTTCGTATCCGCTGATGATAGGTTGTTGTTGATATTGGGTTCCCACGATTGACCACTTTTTCCTGCTGATTCTGAGAGATGGAAGGCGCTCAGTTCAAGCCAATCCTGCTCATTCAATCCGACTCGCCATTCCACTAGGGAACCTCAAAAGTGGAGCCTTGACCAGAAGACGTCACTCCAGCGGGAACTGCAAAAGAATAGCATGCGCTCGAACAACAGGGATCAAATCATTCAGCAGACCAAATGAAGAAGATTTGCAATCACATCTGCTCAAGGAACTGTTCTTCTTGAACTCGGTAAAGCGGTTGATGCTTACTTGATTGCGGGTGATTATTACTTTCTTGCAGTTGAGTATGACTTGAAACAAAAGGTGTATCTACCGGGATTGAATCAGGAGGGTTTTTCCACCCACAGGCATAGTGACCAACCCCTCTCTTGTAGCTCGCTGAAAGATCGGGCTTAGAATCAGGAACGGGCGGAAAATGAGCCTGTTAACTACTTGCCAGGTTCGCCTACCTTATTAGATTCGGCCTACAGAACTAATCAATACAAGAGTCCCGCTTTGAGTAGAGGATGTTGACTAGACTTTGCAATGGATCTTCCCTGACCGTTCACTTGAACACGGAAGCTTTCAAGCAGAGACAAAGCAGGCAAGAAGGAATTGACTTGCCGATTGACCAAAACGAATTCTATTGGCATTACTGAAATCGCATTTTATTCGATCTTGAGTACCAGAGTCGTTCTAACTTGATTCGCTCACAACGTGGCCGTAGAATCTATATTTAGTGATGAGGTGAGGACCGTTGCCTGTTGAGGACTTCCGACTTGGATTACCAGTTTCTCATTCACCTGCGAACAACTAGGGACAGATAGAGGTGGGATACTAGAGAGAGATCGTACTATTCGAAGTTTCTCTTTCAGCTTTCACCACTCGAACACTTCCTTCAGAAAGATTGGGATGAATTCTGATTAGGGAAGCCGGCACGCACTGGGGACAGCTAACAACGTGTAGTGACTGTACCACTCTCTTTGACTCACATCGGGCACTCCACCGTCATGATTTAAGGAAGCAGGCTAGCTAGTGCTATAGATATAGATTGAGTCCGGCAAGCTTTTAAGTAAATACAAGGTGCTCCACTTCTAGAATATTAAGTAACTAATTGGTGAAGAAGGAAGGCTAGCTAGATTTTGAAGACATGTTGGTCAAACCAAGGAACGAGCGAAGCTCCGGTTGGCGGCTGCCACTGATGAATTGCTTGCACTTTTGCCGGATACATTCTAATACGACCATGCTCTATGACATGCCCAATAACTTAATCTTCGTTTGAGCAAAAGAGCATTTCGACGACATAAAGTTCGTGTTCCCGCAACCTGGTAAACACCTTTCTCAAATGCACTGAATGCTCTTACAAACTGGAGCTGTAAATGACAATATCGTCGAGATAGACCACAACGAAATTATCCAGATAGTCTCGGCCTACCTGATTCATTAGCGTACAAAGGGTTGGTCAAGCCAAACGGCATGACAAGGAACTCATAAGCTCCATACCTCGTGACACAAGTCGTCTTGGCGCAAAAACAAGCCAAAAAGACGGGGTTTACTCAAACGAGTTGAATAAGCAAGCCAATAAGATCAAATTGCTCTTGTTGAACCAGCTACTAATCACCAAGTCCTTTGTTTAGCCAAATCAGCTTGGTTGGTGAGAGAATTTTAGCATTCATTTGATTGATAGATGCAAAGAATTCACCTAACTAGAACTCCGCGAGTGAACGCAAAGAAGCAAACCAGACTAGACGGAAAGAACTCCGAGTAAACAAAGCAAAAGCCCATCTGGCCGCTGGATGAGAAGGTTTGATGTAATTGACCTCCGAAGAAGGAAACTATGACTAATTAGACCGTTAGTGACCAAATGACAACGTCGACATAGGAAAAGAAGGTGAGAGATACGGGATGGAAGCAAGGTAGTGCTAACTCTGCATCCGCGGCTATTTTGGCTCTTTCCGGAGAGCATCAAATCAACCGCTTTCATTTGCTTTGAGACTGACCCTCTTCCAGGCGAAAAGGGGAAGGTCCAATCGATCACACGCCCGGCACAAGAGAAGGAAGGGCAAGAGAATAAATAGGCACTGGCATCTTGACTACTTGAAATACGGACTATCTAAGAAAAATGGGGAGGAGAAGAGAGCCTATTGGCAGGCTTAAAGGATTTGCTGCTTTCTTAGTTAGAAAAAAGGAGTTACCTAGCTAGTGGAGCGAGGGGAGGTGCTTTGACACCATTTTCCACGATTCCTACATTGAACTCTCTGTGCCAGCTAATAGATAAGAAGCTTATGAGTTGAGAAAGAAATATAAGAGAGAATCCGCTTCAGAAAGAACGGAGAGTGAAGGCGGCTGGTTTGCTTCTCGATAGCCAGTCCGGGACTGACTCTCCTTCGCTCTTCCTCATTCCCGGCCATGCACTCCGTCTCTAAGCTTTGCTTTGGACATGAAGGGTGACTCTTGAAGAAGCAAACCTTTGCCTCAGGGCTGATCTTCGATAAGCTGCTTTGGCACATCCATATCATATCGGGTCTCGCTATTCCACTATATGCTCGCTAACACAGTTTTCCAAGTATTCTGCTCCCTGGGACTAATCTTCTTATCTATTAGCTGGGGAAAGACGAACAACTTCTTATCGTCTGCAGTGAGAAGGGACGGAGTAGTTTAGTTAGCGTTCACGGGAAAGAAAGGATACTGAATGTAGTCAGTTGGTCGATCTCCCGCCTCTCCTTTGCACGACTAGGCTTAATCGATACTTCACATACGTAGATTGCCATGTCTGTATCCGATAGAACAGGAAAGCCAAGCAAGAAAGAGGAAGAAGAAGAGGTAGTTTCAATCAATAAGAAAGGAGAACGCCTATTAACAGAAAAAGAGTACTTAATATCCGGTGATAGAACCTTTTTTTAACTCTAAGGCTTATTCAAATTAAGGACAGGTTTAGTTTCAAGTCAGTAGTAAGCTTGTCAAGCGCCAGTTTGTACCCTGTGGTAGGTCTTCAAGTCCATCGAGGTAGGCCTTTTAGCTTTGAAGATAGCTCGAAAGCCTGTGCTCCTCTTTCCTATCGTATTTAGGGAGGTTAAGGTGACAGTGACAATAACAATAGCAAGGTTAAAAAAAAGAAATATTCTGTTAGACCCGAAACAAAGGGTCTCAGAAATGGAGGTTGAAGTTCCAGTCCGATTTTACCCGTTATCTAAGTAAGGAAAGAAAGCTCCTATCCTCCACCTATCTACCAAGCGATTTCATACCAAACCTTAAAAAAGTGCGGGTTTTAAAACGCTATACCTTCTAGTAAGTTCCTGATAGTCAGGATGGAATTGAATTTGGTTCACTTTTTTAAGAAATCAAGCCAAGCTTCAAAGACCGAGAGTGCACAACCTAGTCTGCTCGTGGTCATGGAAAGCCCATCTTTTTGTCATAACTGCCTTGATTGAAGTTGACTGGTATTTTGCCTAATAGCTACTGTAAAGTCTTGCTTAGTTTTATTCCAGTTCAGCTTCAATGGCGACTGAGGCGACCGGCAAGCAAGGCAAGTCAGTAGTCAAGTCTTTAAGTTTAAGTAAGTAGTATAAGCTCGTTCCTCTGGAGTTGTCCGTTCCGGTGCTTATCCAGCTCCTTAGCTTAGGTTGTTAGTTCCGTTAGTAAAGGAGGTAGGGAGCCGGTTAGGAAGGGAAGTAAGGGAGTTTTGGTAGTTTCGAAGCGATTGGGCGTAGGGAGCATGACTTAACACCGAAAAAAGGAAATCCTTGGTTGGTGCATCACTAAGCCGAGCTTTCCACTCCCCTGAACTGATGAACTAAGCTTAGCTTGCCGCGGGGGCAAAGAACCTTCGGCGATGAAAGGCACGCAATCGAGAGAAAATAGGGACAGACATGGGACGATCTAGCCCAAAATCAAGAAGTTAGTCGTTGTTACGAAGAGAGAGGAGAGCGCATTCATTCATGGTAATTTCCCAAGAGTTCAAGTCTACGATAGTTACTAAGCCCCGAAGCATGATAAAGAAAGATATAGGGGAGTAGATCATCTTTAATCCCCTCTGTCCCAACAAGCGTTACCGATTGGTTCGCGTCATAAGAACCCGCTCTGGTAAACAACAGTCAGACTTCCTTGCATCAAAG
>CATKHJ010219503.1:0-72500 GCA_949750685.1 Vernicia montana | reverse complement strand
GTTGATCCCTTGGACGGGTTTGTAGTCTTTAACGCCATCGTGGCGCTGTGACTACTCTCTGTTCCCGCCTTTCCTAGTGAGGGATTAAGGCAGTTGACCTCAGGTATTAATGCAGGTGAGAACCTGTTCATTAGTTCCCCTAAGTTCATCCTGATTAGTTGAACAGGTGAATGTTTTGCACTGTTGCTGGCTTTGATACCAGGCCGATCCACTGATTTAAAACCAGTGATCGAATGCTGTCTTATCTGACACTGCAGTGTAATCTATTCTACTGTTTCACTTATTAGTGTGAACTTAGTGGCCTTTTGGACAACATACTTGAAGAGGGAGTGGTGACCCCTTTAACTGGACCTAGATTGGGCCTGCTATGGTTAGCAGAACTGAACCTTTAAAGCCCAGGCTCCCAGCAACTTAGTGTGCTGTGGATATACTGAGCTAAATAGCTTCAGCGCTAAGAGTGACTTTGATGATTTAGTTCTTGTCACCCGGTTCTCTCTAGGCCAACATCCGTTAGGGGTGTTGGATATAGCACATCAGTGAGCGGATCCCACTAAGGGGTGATGTTTGTTGGTTTGCTATATACAAAGTTCTTAATCTGATAGTATGGGTTATCGCTTGCTGACACACAGGTCCAGCAAGACGGGAGGAAGCTGCTAAATCAAACGTTTCAAGAAGTATTCCCTAGCAAATGACAGAAGAATATCTTGATACATAAACAAAGGTCATGCCACCTTATACGTCGTGAAACTAACCTTAATTCATTCTATAGGGCCAGTCGAGTAGTTCTCTTCTCCCATATCCGCCAGTCAAGCAGGAAATCCAGTAAGCCCTTTTTAGCAAAGCTCTTCTATAAGTGAGTTCTCTGGGCAAGGTATCCTACTTTCTAGGCTCCCTCGCTACTTACGAGCTCAAAAATGGAGATATCCACGGAAAGAACACAACTTCTTCGGAGATAACATCTTCTTCAGTGATAGCGAACTCTTCAAAACCAGACGATGAGTTGTGGGTCCTGTTTTGATCTGTCTTATTTTGGTACTCTCTCGGATCTCCTGTGGTACTAATCGGTCTGCTCCAGCTTCTCTGATGAAGCGAAAAATAGATTCAAATAGATTCTATTTATTAAGTTGGTCGAAATGGCACTTCTCTTTCTTGCCTTTGACCCTTCTCACATCACCAGGGTTGGAATGAGATAGATCAGAACTGAGAGATATGGATCCGGGAAGCGGTACACTAAAAAATGAAATGGGCGGGATCTCTATATGAGTATGAGGGTCTAGCCATTTAGAGTTCCGCGTCTTTCATTTCTTCTCTCTTTTTTTAGGTGGCAGTCAAAGTTGGGGGGTTTTTAGATCTAGTGTAAGTCTTTCTTACTTTCAGGCGGTTTAAGTTCTTCTACCCTCTCCTGCCCCGAAGATTCCTTTTTTGAGCATAGTAGCGAGCCATAGGAAGTATAGGGTAAGGCTAACGAAAAGAGTCTAACTTTAGTGTTTTTACTAACTTTCTTTTTAGGGAACTATTTGATAACGAGCTAAGGGATTCATAGTTTCCTTTCCTGTGTGCTAAACCTATTCAACTGAAAATGAAAGAAAAAAGCGGGTAAGCTCTCCGGTCAATAAAGCAAGGAAGAAGAAAACAAGGTAAATCCATCAGGCTAGGCGGCTAATTCCTTCGCAGGCTTAAAGATTCATTCTATTCTTTTGTGTAAGCTAGTTCTATTCTAAGCTTTTCAATTGCTAATGTCTTTCCCCGGCCATATAAAATACCAGTTCAAGTTCCCCTCCAGACAGCAGGGTAAAGAGCTATTGTTCTCATTCCTCCCCTTCTATACGATCTAAGGAGTTGCCGTACTCCCGTGAGTTTGAGTTGGTTCTGCCTTCTCCTGCCCTTCCTTCTGATCTGCTTAGATAAGGTGGAGAAAGAGTACTTTCTCAGTTCAAGGAGGGCGTCCCAAAGTCAAGCAAGTGGTTAAACGGGGTCACCTGAGAAAGCTCTTATATACTTTCTGTCTTATATACCATTTTCTTCCTTTTTCAAGTGAAGCAGGAGTTTCTTTCTTGGCTTCGGATATCGTTCATAGTGCTTCGCTTCAAAAGGAGACTTTAAGTAAGTAGCTTTGGCCTTCCCCTTCCCCATACATAGTATAAGAGCTCCCCAGCTCTTTCCAATCCAATTCAACTGTCGGTGAATAGAACGATTGATTGCTCTAGAACTATCCCCTGCTGGAGTGGTAGAATCCTAGAGTAAGAAGGGCCTTGGGTCTTTAATCCGCTATCGGACTAAGGCCGGTAGAAATGAAAAAGAGGGACTTGCCCCTGGATAACTAAAGAAAAGCGATGAGAAGGCAATGCAAGGGATTCGTCCCGGACCGGACGCTTTTATCCCCTTCGCTCCCACTTTCAAGAAATAGAATCTTTCCTTCTTATAAGCTCTAAGGTAAGAGAAGAGAGAGATGAGTCTCAGGTAGTTCAAAACCCTATTGTCCAATCTTTTGACAATCCTTCGGGACGGATTCCCTCTAAAGTCAGTCCTGAATTGGCATCAATTAGAGCAACTTGTTAGCGAGATGTGATACTTTCTTTTACTTTGAAAGGCTGGAAAGCCTAGAAGTCCTCTTCCTCTGGTGGACCGAGCTATACTCTACCTTATTAGGCTTGTGAGTTCATACCAATAAAGGATCCATGCGTATCTACACTGAGACTTCATTCATGAATCCCAATCCCAATCTCTGAGAAGGACAAGTATGGATGGATTTTGCTATGGAGGATACACACAAGCATCCTTCTCTTCTGGAGGGGCTGAACAAGTGTCCCTCCCTTTACAGAAACAGACAGTGGAATCCAGTGGCAGGGACTCGCTCTCAAGATCAAGAGCAAGCAAGATGGCAAGATGGTCTCTCTTGATCGATTCATAGGGTTTGGGAATTCATCCAAATGCTGGCATTCAAGCCAATCCATACGCTACCAGCCATTGTCTTAGAAGGACGCTTTCTCGAGTGCGAGCTCTTTCTTTCCTTTCTCACCACCCAGCACCCTTTTAGATCTTATTTTCCCTAGAACAAGGTACACTACGTGATCCCATATTCTGACAATAACCAAAGAAGGAATCTAACCTTAGACATTATGTCCAGAGCGCATCTTTCAATCAGCGGAGCTTCTGTGACTCTCTCTGTCTATCGGCGTATGAAGCCTCCTTAAGCTTGTGAGCTATCCTTTTTTATAACCTAGCTGCCGACTAATCGGATTTATTTATAGTTGAAGGAGCCAGCATCTCTTTCAATCTGTCCTAAAGAGAGTGAGGAGTTGCATTAACTAGTTGAGCGCAGAGGGAGTCGCCGCGGATGATGCTTTCTCATTCCTTCCATGCCAAAGGTCTCGAAGCTGTTGAAAAAGAGCCCATGCCTATATTTATAGTTAGAAGAGAACGTACATATTGATGTGTGAAGCATGATCTCCTATTGTGTTTAACCAGTCTGCTTTAGCTCTCAGTGAGGATGGGCCTCCATTTGGTGTAGATCTGCAGGCTTCTGCTATTGAGAAATCAATCCCAGCGCATGTTCTTGAGGCTGATTGCTTCTTTGAAGTATGGAGAGCACCGGGATAGCTTGAAGAAGGGGCACTAGCTCGATCGTTGGAAGAGGGAGTAGAAGATGGATGGCATACAGGGGAGTTGAAGAATCGGCCCGTGGCCCGTAGATCGATCCCAAAGTCTTTGGCAACAGCTTCGTCAGCCCTGCAGTCCCAGGATCCAATGGTGAAGAAGAGGATCGATGATGCCGTGGCTCTCTTCTATGTAGAATGCTCTATTGGAGTACATCTATAGCTAGACTGATGGAGAGAAAGGGGCGAATCCTACCAAGACTGAGAAGGAGTGGATAAGCCCGAAGATAGTCATAGTATTTTCGAGGGAATTATAACAATCAATAGAAGATAAGTTAAGCGTAGACCAATGCCTAAGGGGAATGGGGTGAAATCCTCTGTTGTATACACCCAAGCCCAAGCGGTTAGATTGCTCTAAGATTGAGGATGGGCAGAAAGGAGTCTCTGATGATGCAACAAGGGACAACCGATCTAGCAAGGAGCATAGACTGAGGCCGAAGCCCAATGGAAGTGAACATGAGTCTTCTTCAGAGAAAAGATCATGACAGTTGAGAATAGATCACGTGATCGAAGAGGAAGCTTAAAACCGACTTGCTCATAGCGAGAGGGTGGAATGAGAGGGATGTCCGTTAGTGCAAGGAGAGCTCAAGCCAGGATCACTTCCGGGGTTAGGGAGCGCAGGATGTAAGGGCATGGATAAGGGCCATTATAACTGACTTTCAACATCAATCCTTATAAAGACAGATGTATACAACGGCGAATCGTGGGTTCCATCCCAGTAGGCCTTTTATGTTTATGTATGTGCAAGGTAGGGTAGCTGCATGCTCCGTCTCGCGGAATCACCCGAAGACTACTTCTGCGACATCCTTTTATCATAGCCAGGTTTCTGTGTCTTTCAATGCAGGAATTCCATTTCCAGAATTGAATGAAGAGAACGGTAGTCTCATTGATTCAATTGCTATTGGTATTGGATTCCTCAGCTTAGCTAGATGAAAAGAGGTTAATTGGTAGCCCTGCTATCTCACCCAAGCCGATTATGAGAACTTCCCTTCTCTATTTGGCCCTATCGAAGGAATGTGACTTTCAATTTCTATGCTCGGGCTCGCGAACTAAGAAAGCGGGAAGAAAATCTGATTACCATCAAATGTACACGGTCAATTGGATAGGTAAAGCCGGTCTCCTCCTGTGATTACGGCAGAATCCGAATCTGATGCTTGGCACCTGTCGGATAGAATCTTTTCCTAACATCGGTTGTAGTCGTTCCAGCTATGAATGGCACAGAACAGCTTCTGTTTCTTCCAAGTCCAAGCGTTTTCCCCACAGAATATCTGCCATCAAATCACCTTCAAACAGTTTCTACGCCGGATTTTATGTTTCAAAGAAGTAGGTTTCTTTTTATGTTGAGCGATATTTCAACCATTTCCCCAGCTTCCACTCTATTGTCCACTTCTAATAAACGTGATTGATTCTGCGAGATGGGATTCTATTGTAATAGGCTCTATCTATTCTATTATGGCCGGCTTGGAGACATCAGAGGAAGACCATCATCTCTATCCGGGTACGATTTTCCAAACCCTGGGATTTTTCTCTCTTTACCGGTTTTTACTCTTCCTCATCGACATATCTGTTCCCCGATCCTCCCGTGCTCTAGCAATTGCGTGATACTAAACCGGATCGAGCTCTTCGCACCTGGATAGTACTCCTTTCACCGTGCTTTCGATTGTCTCACTTCAGCGCCATGCGCTTTGCTTCGCTTTATAGAAGAGAAAGACCGTTGTCTTGAGAGTGAAAAGCAAGCGCAAGCGATAGAAAGGATAGTCCCTCGCGCGAACTACTAGAAAATGGTGAGATCATTAGTGAAAGAAGGACCAACGACGATCCTATCCTAAAGGAGAAGGAGGAGTCAGTCTTCTTTGAAGATCGAGGAATAAATCGGACAATTAGAATTATGCCATTCGGAAGAAGTCTTCTACAGAGGGAAAGCCTGTATCGAGTAAGTGGAGAGGAAAGATCTCCAGAGATTCTTATCTCATTCCATTCCAGTGGCTCAACCAGTAACCAATGGCGAAAACTAAAAAATCCATGGTTTCCCGGTAGAACCCCATTTCGCCCAAGTTGCTTCGGAACCGGAAAAAAGAAGCGGTTTTTCGCACAGCTTGCTCATAGTGCAGGTCCCACTTGTATATTGTATTTGGCCGAAGAAGCATCGGACAGGTTGGAGTTCTTACCTTCTTGGGACTCCATGGACCAAGATCTGCTTTCATTATATGGGCAATACCGATCTACTTTAGTAGATCATATGGATGTAGAAAAAGCTTCTGATTTTGATGAATTGGAAACATCTCTTTTCCATTTCTATTTACCTAGTTCATATTTTTCTTTCGTGTGTTCCGGGGAGTAATTCGATCTCTTCAATCTCGGGATACCACCTAAATAACTGCGGCCAGAGAGTCAAATAGGTCGGGAAGAAAGAGTCTGAGGTTGGGTTGGACGACATACATCTTGGTTGGTTCCCCCTCTTTGCAGGGTGATGACACCAGTAGCTGTGGAGCACAGATGACCATCTCTTCAAGCAGGGATATGGGGCTGGGCCCCTAGATCCAAGTCTAAAAAAAAAAAAGAAAAGCTGCTAACTGAGAATGCTTTTCCTGGGCCCGGCAAAGCACCAACCAGTTTCGGCTCCAGCAGTCCGAGCACAGTCAGTGGGACAAAGAGTGGAAGTCGGAGCAAAAGTATACCGGCTCTCATTCAAATGATAGAGTTGTGGAATCCTGTCCCAAAGGGAAGTACTAGTTCTCCCACAAAGAGGTCGTGACCAGCAAATAAGTGAGCCGGGGCTTGAGTCTCAGGAAAGGCAATTTGTGCTCAACTGAGTTTTAGAGGGCAGTTCGAAGAGGAAGGCGAAGCTTTTAGGCTCGTCAGAGGCGATCGGTAGTGAGACTCGACCATAGGTAGTATAGGCTAAGTAATTAGGTGAGGCCGGTTCCACTAGTGAAGAGTCAAGCCTAAGGTTTTGCTGTTCCTGAGTGAGAGTGGCTTCTCTTTCTTCAGCCCTTTCAGTACTCGGTGATGCGGCAATTGCCTCATCATCAGGTGGTGTTCTTCCAGGTGTAGGCGATCGTCTTGTAGGCGGCAAGTCTCGAGCGATTGTAGCGCAGGCGTCAGGCTAAGTAAGTAGTACGGGTCTTTTATATATTTTTATTATTATGGGGTTTTTCGGAGTTCGTTTGATTTACCATTTTAGAGATTCAGATTCTAGTCTCCAGAAGACCAATGGGTGGAGAGGTCCCTAAGCTAATACCACAAGAGCGTCAAAGAAGGGTTGGGATATAGGAATGGCTAAATGCACAAAGGATAGGATGATTCTACCATTTTTCCCTTCCTTGCTTAGGTTAGTTAAGAGTCTTCTCCGCTCACTCATAAGTGAAGTGGCTTTGCTCTCCTTTCTTCCCCGATTAGTACTATCAGACTCGATGCGAAAAGGCAAGGGAAGAGTTTTCTAGGATTCTTAAACCCGAAAGCATTGATTGAATGGCTTGGTCGTCGTCCCACCACTCGCTGATGCGGATCTGGGAGGCTGGGTCGGCTAGCATTGAATACGAATAAGCTCTTCTTTCATTCCTCTTGTTCAACCTTGGCTTCGGTGCCAGCTAGGACTGGTAGCATGGTCTTTTCTTAGGCTTTCTCTTGGTGGAGGAATAGGAGCTACACCTTAGCACTTTCTTACTTATCCGGCATAAGAGGTCTTGTCTCTTTACTGTCCCGGTCCTCTCTCTTTGCTGTTTTAGCGGAATAAGCAGAGCAGTCTTGGTGCGCTTCTTTATCTGTTTGGAATTGGAAAAGTGGTGGAGTTTTTTCCTCACAAAAGAAATGGGAATGGGATTTTCTCATTGTAACTTGGGGCTTTCGAACCCACTGAAACTTATAGGTTTTTTCTGTCTTCACTGACGCAATTAGTTAGTGAAGTGAGCCATTGGCTATGGGGAAAGTCAGTCCCTCAAACCCTGATGCAAGATAGATTAGAAGTAAGGTGCGAGTAACCAGCTATCCCTTTTTTTTAAGCAAACCTGCACTCTCATTCATCTCCTGTGAACGAATAGGCTCTTTTCGCTCTCTACAATCGGGCCGTGAGAATTCCGGCTTATAGAAGGATTCCTTTACGTACGTAATTTCTTACTGAACAAAGAAGCAGACTGCCCCTCATCCGGTTTTTGGCGTTCTCTCCTGGTCTCGGCCAGCCGACCGTCAGAGCGTTTACCTCCGGCGACCACTTCCGGAAACTCAGTTTCACGTCCCCTAAATACACACAGGCCGGAGAACAAAGTGTTTCACCAGCTCTAGAATGAAGCCCAACGAGCACTCCACTGTTATGTCCCACCGGGATCCAATTACCAGATTGGTTTAGACCCCCAGCAAGCCTTTAACCGATTCCCTCAGAGTGGCACCGAGCTGCCCTCCGACTTACACCAGATCGCAGAGGACCAGACCCCCAAGCGCTCCTATATGGGAGCCACCGTAGAAAGTTGGAGTTTGACCCTCTCATCGCTTTCCTTCCATGTAGGTAGGATTGGAAGCAGTATCGGAACTGCTCTCTTGCTCCCACAGCGGTGAATAGCTCTGTCGGAGCAAGAGCATGAACTCCAAGGGTCTCCGCCCTACAAACAGAAGTGGAGTGTCTCAGGTCTTGAGAGGTGGGGGCAAGGGATGGTGGGGTCCATGAAAGGGTCAGGCAACAAGGAAGAGGCCGAAGCGGTCTTGTCAGAATGAAAGAAGAGAGCAACCTGCCCGAACTCGCCTCTACTCCACAATGACAGAGGGAAGTAGTATCTGACGAAGGTCAATTACTAAGGGTCTGATTACTCGGCTTGTACCACAAGGACAATCTGATCGTTAGCTCCTCGATCATACTATACTCAACCTTCAGCTGCGCTTCTTTCCGTTAGTCTGATCCACTTCAGCAGCATATCAAAAGAGCATTCTGCTACCTTTTTGTCGGCGATAACAATGTCATCATCCAAGAGAGCATAGTTTGTAAACTTTATCCCGGGGTATACCTCGTCCGCAGCTAACCATACCAGAAAATGGTGGGATAGTGCGAACAAAGCGCAGCCTATTTTAGCAGTACTACAGAAAAAACCTACATATCTATACACGGATCGGGGTGACCCGATGTTGCACTGGCTTTGATGGGCTTGGAAGCAGTCCCCTTTTAGCACCACTTTCCCTTTTCTTCTTCTCTTGAAGCTAAGGCCACGAGCCTATTTAGATTGAGGAAAGCTCAATCGTGAAGATCATATGAAAGGGAACTTTTCACTTCAGCCGTATTTGATTCTGGCATGCCACGGTTGAAATGCCATCACACGCTCCGCCGGAGCTTTATGGTCTCGATTCGGATTCTTACCCATTAGGGTTGGTCGCCTAACGAAATCTTGTTCATCATGAGCTTTCATATTGATAGGATCAAAATGTCTCTGAAGCTGACATTGCGGCTTTGAAAGCAAGTCTCTTTTCCTTGGGGTGGCCTAAGGCTTTGGAGCGAGACAGCACTCATATCTAATTGAGCTTGACTCATATACGCATAAACTGGATCGCTATTCACTAGTCCCACTTTGACCATAGTCAGTACTTGAACCCCAATCCTCTATACTAAGAGGAGGCCAAAATCGTGGCTGCTAATGCCCTTTCGATCATTCACCTTGAGTAGTTCTATGCTATGTCAGTCTTCTAGCCCCGCATGGAAAACCCAATTCATACTAATTGAATTGCCCTACCTTTGATCAGATCCCAAAACTTCTTACACGACCTATTCACGTATATAATATCAATTCAAATAACGTGATAGGATCGACTCATAGAAGAATGACGATTGGTAGGTAGCAGTCCCTTTAGCACCTTGCCTAGGGAACAAAAGGTGGGCTATAAATAAAGAAAGATTTCCATTCACTCGATCCAATATCGCACAGAATGGCTGTTTTGCTGCTTAATGGCCTTCTATGAGGTTTTCTATACCTCTTCGTCCCTGGCTTTTTATTCCTTCTCCCTTTGTTACTGACTTTGTTACAGATGCCGTACCTCTTCAGTCTATTGCTCCTAGGCCTATGGGTTCTAGAGTAGAGAGAATTCCTATTGACTGTCTTTCCTTCGGGGGAACTCCCTTAAGCCCAGAAGTGACTGAACTCTCTTCCCTTCCGAAAAGAGCTGAAGTAGCCATGTTTGCAGCGCTTATGCCTGCAACGGAAAGAGCATTTGCGTATACTACATCTCATTCGGAGTGGGGATCACTCCTTTGGTTCAATGTAGGCTATCTTTCTAAAGAGTGGTTTTGAAACCCTCTCGTCACTCCCTTGCTTGACAGTGAGGAAATCCTAAGTACGTCATTTCACCAAGCAGTCCTTCCTGCACTGAAAGGGGGGAAGCATCCAATTCCATGCCTCCCTCCCTATTGAATGGAGTTGCCCTATTATTAACATTTTCTGAAAGAAGTCCTTCTCTAACAAATCTACCAAGGAAAGATGCCACAAATCGGATTCTGTAACCTACTACCCTCGGGTTACTTTCCTTAATCCCGTTCGTTCCTATACTTTCCAGTATAGCTACTTTCGTTCCTGCGCTTCCTTCTAGCCTACCACTGCTTGCTGCCTACGAAAAAGCTTTCAAAGCAAAGAGCTTCTTCTCACCAGATGGGAACTGAAACACCTTTCGAACTTCACTTTCTTCCCCTAGCCTATGACAGCATTCCCATAGCTCTATGCCTACCGTCTTTCTGGGTCACCCATCATTCGCACAGGTAAGTCAGGACCATATACCTCGGGTGCCTTCTGGTTGGCTTTCCAAAAAGCCTATTCCTGAGCTCCCAACCATTCCTGTATGATGTTCTAATAAAAAAGTTAGGCCTTTAGACATAGACAATTCCTACTGCCAAGCTAAAGGAAAAGATTTGGATCTGTTGCCGGAAAAGATCCCACCTTCTTCTTCGTCTCTTCTTGCCCTTGGGGCACTTCACCCGAGCTAATCAGTCTTGGCTGGGTCTCCAATCTCATTAGAAATGAGGGGACAGGGATCTTTTTTCAACCAAAAGTGAGTTCAAATCGGTACGTTTAGCACCCCCTCGAAACAAGTATTCCACTCCCATCCTCGGACTCTCGGTCGAGTACTAAAGTCCTTACGTACGAGCATCTTCGTTCCTCTGATAAGGAAAAAATGGATTAGGGGAATGAGGGATCAAGAGACTGTACTCGCCCTTCACCCCTCAACCATTCCACTTTGGCTGCTTTCTTTCATATGGGTGTAAGGTTCCTAATTTTCTAACTCATAAAGTCTAGTAGCTCTTTTTGAATTCCTTTATGCAGTAAGTTCGCAAGCGAGTGATCAAGCTTTATAATTATCCTCTTCCTTTCCAAGGGCTAATTCAATCTATGAGTCTGTTACGTTACAGCCATGGATCTCCTTTCAGTCGAGCTACTTTCGCTCCTGTTGATTTTCTTCCTTTTTGGCCCGTCAACGATGAACAAGAAATCTACTTTTCATTCCCCGATGAGGATATTGGACTAATTGAGGTCCAAAAATGGAAAATGCATTTTGATGGGGCTGTAAATAAAAGTGGAGCAGGCGCAGGGGTAATCTTGATGTCACCACAAGGAGAATGGATCCCTATGTCAAAGAGATTCGATTTTCAAGTCACAAATAACATAACATGGCAGAATACGAGGCTTGCATATTCGGATTGGAAGCACTGGTCGCTATGGGAATTAAAGATGTAGAAGTGGTCGGAGATTCCATGCTCGTAATCTACCACGCGAGAGAGGAATGGGAAGTTAGGGAGGAAAGGTTGAAGCCTTATTCCCAATATTTAGATGTGCTTAAAAGCCACTTTTACTTATTTTCCAAGAGAGAGTAACCAAATAGCAGACGCATTGGCTACGTTAGCCTCAGTATGGGACAATCCGGAAAGATTTTTTATCAAACCCATGATCATGGTCAAAAGCAAGGTGCCATGCTATGAAGGATTCAGTCTTTTGGAAGTGGAAAAGGATCATAAGCCCTGGTTCCATGACATATTTAAACTCATGAAAGATGGGGAATTTCCTGAAGGATCAGAAAAGAAGGACAGGGCCATACTTCGCAGCTTAGCCAAACAATTCTTCATCTTTAATGGACAACTATACAAGAGGGAAATGCACTTGCGTGGATGAAAAAGAAGCCCAAAAGATTATGGAAGAGGTACACGCGGGTGTGTGTGGACCACACATGAATGGAAAAGAGTTAGTAAAGTAAAGAAGATCTTGAGACAAGGGTACTATTGGCTCACCATGGAGAAAGATTGCTTTCAATTTGCAAAGCAATGCCATGAGTGTCAGATTCATGGAAACTTGAGTCACTTGCCGCCATCAGAACTACATAGTTTATCTTCACCATGGCCATTCTCTGCATGGGGAATTGACATCATAGGCAAGATCTCACCCACCGCGTCTAATGGTCATGAGTTTCTAGTAGTAGCTATAGACTACTTTACCAAGTGGGTAGAAGCAGAATCCTTCAAGAAACTGGGGGCAAAGAAAATGGCAAGGTTTATTGAAAGGAATTTGATCTGTAGGGACGGGTTGCCTCATCACATAGTCTCAGATAATGGGGTAAAATTTCAAGGAGAAGTTAAGGAACTGTTTAAGAAGTATGGAATAGGGCATCATAAGTCTTCCCCATATCGACCCCAAGCAAATGGAGCAGTCGAAGCAGCCAACAAGAATGTGAAAAAGATTTTAAGTAAGATGGTTGAAACTTATAGGGATTGGTCCGAGAAGCTTCCCTTTGCTTTGTGGGGTTATAGGACAACCGCACGGACATCAACAGGAGTAACGCCTTATTCTCTGGTTTATGGTATGGAAGCCGAATTACCAGTAGAAATAGAAGTTCAATCTCTAAGAGTGGTATTGGAAGCGTCGATCCCAGAATATGAATGGGCAAGAGGACGTTATGAAGAATTGGCATTATTGGACGAAAAGCGTTTAAGGGCCAAGTTTAATACAAAATTATATCAAAGGCGCATCGCCCGGGTGTTCAACAGGAAGGTCAAGACAAACAGAATTAGAGTGGGAGATTTAGTGCTCAAGCAAGCTAGGGTAGTACCTTTTGACCCTCGTGGGAAGTTTAGGCCAAATTGGGAAGGACCTTATTACGTGCAAAAGATGTTACCAAGAGGAGCAGTTAAATTGGCAGATTGGGACGGTAATGAATTTGTAGAACCAGTCAACTTGGATCGCCTCAAGAAGTATTTCGTATAAGAGAAATGAGAGAAAATATTCAATTAGAAAACCCGAAAGGGAATTGATAACAAGTGTATTATTTTGTGCAAAAGTTGTGTTAATATTAAATGATTGATTACATGGAATAAAAGATGGGAAATGAACTTGAAATGATAAAGTCTATGACTAATACTATTTAAGAAAAAAACATTGAACATGAAAGCAAATAAAGAAGAATGAATTCTTCTTTAGACTTGCGTTGTTTCTTAGCCTTCTTGGTAGTGACTTCTTCAATTTCTTTCCTTTTCAAGCTAAGAGGCTGATCATGATGCATAACCCATATCTTATAGTCATCATTAGTAGATAGGCACTTGTTTCTATAAATGTTGTAAGAACCAGTACGCCTTGCCCATGTAGAATAGAAGTTTTTTGATATGCGAGGAATTGTCTGAAAGTGAAAGGCATCATTGGTAGGCGGCCAAGCGAGCATTCCTGTGTGATTGGGGATAGGTAGGCGCAGTGAATCGGCAATCGGGCAATTCGTTAATTGATATCTGTATAATGAGTACCTCTTCTGAAGCCATACCGCTCTTCTGTTTTCTTCTGGTAAACGGTCAGAATCAGTCCACGAATTACTTACTTCCTTCTTAAAAGTGGGATCTCTTCCGTCGGTCACATCTGCCCTGTCTCAATCGGTCGAGCTGTATCGGTCAACTATAGGAAACTGGCCAATAGCTCTTCTTTCTTTTGGTAAAGGTCAACGGTCCTGTTCAAGCATTGGCGCATAACGGGAGGCTAGCTCAGTAGATTACCATTCCTGTAGTTCTTGAGTTTAGGAGTTAATGATTTGCGGATAGTAGCTTCGGTCGTTCGATCGATAGGGTAAGTGCTCATTTCGTTCTTGCTTGCTCTCTTTCAGTTACATAAGGACCATCCTATAATACTCTAACAGCCGTCACCTTCACTCTCTTTCAGTTACATAAGGACCACCCTATAACTCTTAAACATCCGCTAACATAAGAGCTACATTTAACAGCTAAAAGCAAGATTTCTTCTCCGACTTGACTCCATTTTCAAGTAAAGAATAGGTTCTTTAATGAGGGAGACCTTCAAAACTGGGAAATGAGTGCTTCTCCAGCAGCAGTAGCTACTGGAACTTCCATAGCGGGATGGATCTATGTCTTTGTCTTTGCTACAGTAAGTCGTATGCGCTTGTAGGTGAGAAATTGGCTTGACTCGGCCGCATTCACTAAAATAGAATGCCTAACAATGCTCCTTTCAAGGTCTGATTTTCTGATTTCGGATATAGTTGAAGTCGAATCGGGGGCGGGAGCGGCACGGATCCGCGAAAGAAGTCAGTCTTTCTCTCGATTCTTAGAGAGATTATAAAAGCTAACAAAGGGGAGGGCTTCGCCCCTTAGCTCCGGTTAAGTCATCACTTCGACTAGTTCAGAGCTAGGAAGCAATAGTCCGAGTACACGACGACGCTGTCCTATCTTTATCCTCTCGAGAACGGAATGGGGCAGAATCCACTAATGTATTTAGGCTTTCGGGTAACTAAGATAGATATAGAAGGCGATTGAGGTAGGACTATATCCAATTAACCTCTCCTCTCGATAAAGACTCACGTCCTTCAAAAAGAATGATGACTTCGAGTCTGAGGTTAGAAGGTGCTAAATGGATAAAGTGCAGGATCGATGTTAATTGACTCGACTGAAAGGAGAGGAGAACATTGGATCGAGATTAGTTGACCTTCCCCGGCTGGAGAGAGAGGGGGAGATAAAATAGAGTGCGAAGTCGGTTTAGAAGATTGCTTTGAATGCCCGGGTGGAAGGCTAGCTTTAGCTTAGCTGGCTAGCGGAGTAATGCATGGATTTAAGGAGTGGATGCTAGGAATACTAAAATGAAGGAAGAAAGGCACTAATTACTGGTTGAGCTGATACGAGTAGTTACAAATCGGATGCTACCAAAACTCTCTTTATCTTGTCCTCCCCTGCTCGTGTAGTATACTTCACTCGCTCCTCCCACATGCTCTTCCGTATAGATAGTATTCACCAACAGACCTCTTCTCCTGCCGGAAATTAGCAATATGCTTGCAGTTTAGTTTGAAGTTGATATATCCGGGCTTGGCTTCTTCTGGGAGTACTTCTCAGTCACTGTATTCCATACCTCCTTTGCCGTACGGAGGAAAAGTAAGCTCTTACTGATATGAGAAAAAGGACAGTAAGATTCTCTGATTCCCACTTCTCAAAAGTCGCCTCGGATGGCTCTTCGGTCTTTCCGTTGATGTACCCTAGTTTCTTCCTGCTCCCGAGAAACATTCGGGCTGATTGCGACCACTTCAAAGAATTCGTCCCATTCAGTTTGAGAGTGGTGATAGACATCCCAGGGTGGTCCCATCTGACTACTTCCCTGGTTTTGAGATGCATCAGCACTAATCACAGCGCTAGATGAAGAATTTGCTTCTGCCATAACTGAACTCGGAGCAAAAACAGTTCCGAATCACACGTTTTTCTATTAAACCTTCAAACACCCAACATTCTCATCACATATGATGCCAAACATACTAACCGAATAACATGGAAAAAAGAAGCTCCCGGATTCAAAAAGAATCCATCGAAAATCAAGACCTACCAGGTGGTATGAAGATATGGAAGCGATCATGCCTGCTCTAGTGCACCTAATACCATATGAGCTACATTGTGGAGTATGGTCAGTACATAGAGTACAAGGAGGTCCTCTTTTGTTTTCATTCTTCTTTTTGGTTGCTTTCATGTGAGGGGTTGTCAAAGGATGAAAGAGAGGGAAGTTAAGAAATTCATCCAAGAGCAAGGGTTTTATCTTTTTGTGGGTTAATCGAAAGCAAAGTCAAGGAATGTAATAAAGAAGGGGTGGGTCTTGAATTTCAACCTACCATCTGAAAGAAAAGGTAGAAGAAAGAGGAGGAACGGCGGATAGGAGCCAGCAACCTACCCGCTTCTTCCATAGGAAGCCTCCATCATCATATTATTCATTCATGTTCGATTCTTCAAGACTAACTTGTGTCTTGGGTCTTGCAATGGTGGCTCTGGGAGCATATCGATGTTGGGCGTCCTCGTCGAGCAGAGGTTGATCTGAGTGTCTTTCCTCGGAGCCGTACTTGGAGTGTACGGGAGTCTCGGGGCGACATGCTTCGTCGTCTTCATTACTCCCGTAATCAGTTCGAGATCCTCCGGTCTGAAAAGGTATGGTTCCAAGAAAGCAGTTGGGAATAGATAGAAGAAAGTCTTTTGGCATAACTCCTGAGGGGAGTGATAAGTAGAATCTTGTCCCTCTCACTGATAGTTTAAGCCTTTGGTTGGAGTAGATAGATGGTTGTTTAACAATAGCTCTTTAGTCGCATATTGTGTGTGCATTCTCTCAGTTGGTTAGCTAGTGTCATTTGCCTTCGGCTTCTTAGCTTTCTTTTTCAAGCCAGCAGAGTAAGACTGGGCTAGGGATCGAGATAGGGATAGGGCAGACACAATAGAAAGAGACTTTTTCAATTTAAAGGCGAGTTAAGGATAGCTGAAGCAAGTTATCAAAGAGGGAAGAGATTAGTTGAAAGCCAGACTGACTCGACTTCAGTGGAATAGCCTGACTTGCCTATGCACAAATTTCGTTTATCACCCTATAAGATACACATCCGAAAAAGCCAAAGGGGCATACTCCTTCATGACTTCATGAAAGAGCGGAAAAAAAAACCTTATATTACATATTCTGAGGTTAAAGAGTTCGATCTTATCCTTGTCATCCAAGCCGAACCTTTCATTTCGACAATTGCTAAAGCAAGAATGTGAACCATTACCTCAGTTGAGTTTTCCTTATTATATTCATATACCAGAAACCCATAGAACAACAATACATCTGAATCATTACTTTAGTACCATACCGAAAGAAGTGGACTTCATTCAAAGGTGATGTCCGTCCTTCCGGTTAGCTCAATACCGCTGGGCTCACTTTCGGATGGGCGAACAAGAAAAAGTTTAGACGCGCTAGGTCGGCTTATGAAAGCTAGAAGATGAATGAACTGGCTAAACCTTCTCCCAAAAACCCGGGCCACCCGGTTAATCAATGGAAAGAGATCAATCGCTTAGTGGACTATTCCATCTCTCCTCCAGCCCAGCTACACATTTCCCTTCCTCCGTGAATTCAATCTCTGTCTCGCCTGCCCTCAATCTTATCAAGACCGGGAATTCCGCATCTGAGAGAAAGAGAAAACTATGCCATTTCACGTCGAAAACAAAACCTTCTTTTTCCTTTTTCTTACTAATGGATTCAATCTCAATTTGCCTTTCAAAGAGCGCAGTACTCTCATTTCCAGACACGCCACAGACGACGAAGGACCAACACCACCCGAGGCAAGCCTTTCAGGGGAAGGCAACGCCAGGGAAGGAGGAGCTGCTAAAATAGTATATCGACGGGATGGATCTGCCCTCAGGATCAGCAGTAGGCCGAAAACTTTATAAAGGGGTTGATCAAAGTAAATCGTTGCATAGCTGGACCACCATTGACGATACAATTCCGTGGTCTCTGGGAAAAGGGTAAGTTGGCTGATGAAAGAAGCATATTCAAGGTACCGACGAAAGGGATAGGCAGCATCTATGGTAGCACGTTGCGCAGGGTCAATCCCCACTCGGGAAATTGGTATTTAGAGAATGAATCGGGGGAAAAGGAACGGTTGAGCATAGTCCAAATTGCCTAGAAACTTGGGCAGGACCATACCATTCTACACCGAAACGACCGTCAGAGGAGATGATTGCCCATGCCGCTACCAAATCTGGGTCTTCTGACCCGTCAAAAAGTCGAACCACCCAGAGAGGACCTGTACGAGCTTCCGAATAAGTAAAGAGGGCTCCTGAGTCGCTCCTCACTTCGCACCAAACCGAAGGAGTTTTACACGTGGGGTTGAACGCGGGCGGATTGTTGCTAGCCGTTCGTGGCAGCTAGCAGTTCTTGTGTGACGAGTCTTGCTAATTAATAGCCACCAAATCCAGGTAGGACAATTTGACGGGTCCACTTGGAACCCCCAATCTGCCCATGCTGTGAAAAAGGCATGTCTCTTATTCTCCAGTTTGTGGGTTGGTTTTAAATGATTACGAACGTAGTAGCGAGCCCACTTTTCTCACTGGCCAGAATACACTTAGTTAGCACCACAAGCGTCTTGAGCACGCGGAATCAAATAACAATTCCTTTAACCCGCATTTCCGCCAGTCGATACGGAAGTGAGCTAGACTGTCTCATGTCAAAGCGGATAGTCTTTTATGACTAGTAGACTAAAAAAAGGGGTGCTTGCTAAGCATCTGCCCCGGAAGGATATGCCTACTATGGCGGGAAGGGGCTTTCGCACAAAACGGCTTTAAAAAGGATTTTGGTGGGTGGGCTGCTTGCAAGGTGGGAATACAACACCACAACCAAAAAAGGGTAGTCGCTTATGATGGTACGATCTGGTACCGGGGATCATAGTGCGTAGCCGGGAAGGAAGTGTTTATTAAGTTCGCAGTGAAAATGTTACTTGTGCCAGCAGTTCCCTTTCGTTTAGTTGGTGAAAGCTAAGGTGGAAGTTGGCGGGCGTATAAGTAGAAGTGCAATCCAAATCATCATCTGCAATATCCACATCTTAATCAACAGACTAAGCAGCAGGTAAGGGGCGAGCACAAGATAGGTTGAAATGGTTTATTTTATTTGTAAAAATCTTCATTCGAAAAGCCGAGAGAGAGTACGAACTCGAAGACGCTCAATGGAATAAGCCATAAACAACCGGTGTGGCACCTGCGGTGAACCCACCGGATAATGCTTGTACTGGTAGATGATCAGAGTAATATACAGATTGAGGAAAAACAAGCTATGAGCGGACACCAACAACCGTTTCCGTTTTAGGTGGAGAAGACTAGAAAGCAGCATGTACGGGTGTCTGTCATAGGGGTAGGAAGAGCAAAGTAGTAATCCCCGAGACGATTGGATTTTCTTATAGTGAGTGGAAAGTAACTGGAACTGTTAAAAGAGGTGGCTTTTCGGCCATTATCCAAGACGGGACTAGGAGCCGCCTAATCGAACTACTCACTTTGATCGCGACTCCCGTAAGGTCATCCTCACATAGTTCGCCCCTCCTTATCTTCTCCAATCGTTCAATGACTACGCAGATAAAAAAACGGATCTTTTATAGGCAATTTAGTGGGTTAGCCAAATGTAGGATTGTAAAGGGAATTCCCTTTCCTGACTCGAGAAGCTTTGAGGCACGGAACTTGGGAAGTTGACTGCAATCCTTAAAAAGAGGATGATTCGACCGGAGGTGCTTTCTTTCAGGAGTAGGAGTTCCAGGAAGGATCCCCCACGAAAGGAAGACTACTAGCGCTATAGCTTTATTTAATTATTGTTGTTACACGTCTATCTCACTGTGAAAGTCAACTCCTAGCTCTAGAATTAGGTTACTGAGGGGAGAATCTTCTTCTATGCCGAAGGAGACAACGAGGGCTGCCCACGTGTTGACCACGCCTGTGACAGAGCACACCATGTCGGCGGGAGATCCTTCGTCCGGAGGTACCGAAGATTCGATGCTGTCACCCTCAGAGCTTTTTACCCGCAGATGTAAGAAAAGAGCTCGCCTGGTCACATCGAAATAAACTCCAACTTCAATTGGCTCTATAGGAGGAGATTCACAAGGCTCGCTTTTAGGATCGCTCCCGAAGCTATGCCATCATACTAGACTACTGCGGCTCGATAAAAAGGGACTAATGATATGGATACTACCTAGTGAACAAGAACTGGGGGAAACATATGATATTACGGAGGGAAGAACCAGATTATTATGTATAAACTAGATCCTTTACTTTATATATTCTAGAGAAAGATTACCTCTTTGGGCCCGAGGGTAGGTAGGCTTGCTTTGAAAAGGAATGTTCCTGTTCACTTCTTTCAATCATCTAAGTATAAATAACCTTGCTCGCTTCCCCCCTGTAAAGTAAAAAGGAGAAGACCTAAACGAGGCTATTCAAAGCGCTTAGACGAAAGAGAATAGAAAAGCCAGGGCTTTCTCGATCCGAGATTGCTAGACTCAGAGGATATACGATATAGTTGTCTTGGTTAATTTTATAACTGCGGGAGATCCTTTTTTTCTTGGCTGTAAGAGATGTTTAAACTCTTTCTTTTCTGTTTTATTATTAGTGACATAAGTTAAGGGTCAAATAACGGTTCTCCCTTACATAACCCCTAGTGCAACTCCAGAGGCTTATGCAATTGGCTAAGGTGGAATAACTACTGCTTCTGGATGGCTGTAAACTGACACTGGCTGGATGGAAACTACTACCCCTATCCAATTGGAACAGGTACTCAATCCCAATCCCTATCGTGAAATAGTTTAGATAAAGCTCATGGGAAAACTACACTTTTCTTTCTTTATTCGGTTAGGTCAATCAGCCCCTAATCTGGTTAATCTCTTATGTGAAGTGGAGTAATCCGCCCCCTAACCTCCTTGTCTGATAATCGTTGGTAATCCCCGTGCCCTTTTTCTTCCTGAACCTAAGAGTGTCCTAATCCCTCGGGCGTGAATCAAGTTATCTCCTGACAGTTTCATTCGAAAACTTTATCAAACCCAGGAAATTTGGCTTTTGAGTGGGATTTTCTTACCTCGTTAATTGAGTCATCCTTAACTTCAGCTGCTTCCGGCTCTTCCACTGACTCGTCCACTTGAAACTGATTCACCCAGCAGCGGCTAGGCTTACAGCGCTTACGAGAGCAGCCTATGAGAATTCCCTTTCTCTCAGGGCATGAGATTCCTTTTCTTTATATATGAGGTCACTTCCTTCCTGATTCAAGGAAAGCGGAAAAGATCCCAACAACGGTAAATTGAACAGCGGATAGGAGTTCTCATACTAACTAAAGCACTGGTAAGACCACACCAACATCGCTTCCTGATTCAATTGCTAGTCTTTTCACAACCGATTCTGCGCTGCTCTCTTCTTCACTTCCTCACTCGGGGATAGCCTTTTCGATCTTGCAAGAAACGGCACCTTTCGAGGACATAGCAAAAACCCCTGGCTGGGTAAACAAAGAGCTCTTGACCTCTGCTTATTAGATTGGCTGAGAAAGCCACCCCTTTCTACCGCTAAAGCTCCCTACCCTACTTTAAAACCTCTGTTTCTTCCCTAGTTGGATCAGCCCTTTTCCTTAGTATGTCGAGGGTGGGAATGAGTCCTTTAGCTCTAAAGACTGGAAGTGGATAAGAAGCCTTTTCCTGCAATGCTTGATCTCCATCTAATTGATATTGACTTTCCCTTCGATTCTTAAATCTATATCTCTAATCAGATTCGAATCTTTTTGAATCCTCACCTGGTAAAGGTCTTTTCTTACCTTCCAAATGTGATTTAAAGATCTACGGTTTCTCGGATTCTGACTGGGCAAGCTGTCCCATTACTCGTCGCTCCACCACTTGTGAACTTCTTTGGCTTCAATTGCTTCTTCAGGACCTTGGTATATCTCATCCTCAACCTATGAAGCTCTACTGTGATAATCAAGCTGCTCTTCACATCGCCGACAATCCAGTTTTTCATGAACGCACCAAGCATATCGAAATCGATTGTCATCTTGTACGTGAAAAACTTCGTGCTAAGGTCATCTCCACCGCTCATCTTCCTACTGGTCAACAACTTGCAGACATATTCACAAAAGCCTTGGGTCGTGATCAGTTCCATATATTACTTAGCACGTTGGGCATTCCACTCTTTCGTGTGGGAAAAAGACTGCTTCTCAGGAAGGTACAAAGCAGGTTGTTGCTGAAAAAGAACCAGTGTCCTCTGGTGAGTGGGTGGAGGTTGTATTCTCAGGGATCATACGGGTAACGTGGTATATGCTTTTTATAACTTTGATGGCTTGTGCTCGACAATCCCTATAGAGCATACTCCGCTTGCAAGAGAAAAAGAAGAGCAGGCCGTCAGAAATCGAGAGGGACCTCCTAAGCAAAGCTTTACCTAGGAAACTGACCGCGGTGCAATGCGAGGATTTAGCGTCAGAGGTGAGAGAGGATTCACAATTCAGTAATATGGATCTTCTAGGGAAAGTCTATTGAGTCTCAGGCAAATCAAATAGGTACGGAGCCTAATCTTTTATGGCATTAGAGATTGTATTGGTGCATCTTAACTTCAACAGCTTAGTGAAGTTAAGTAAGACAGACTTGGTTAGGGTTCTACCTCATTTATCACCGCACTCCTCAAGGTGCGAAGGGTGTATGCTAGGCAAGCAAGACCGTACCCCTCTTCCAAAAGAATGCAAGTGACGAGCATCAAGGCCTTTGGAACTGATTCATACCGATCTCTGTGGACCCATGGCAGTTACCTGCATTCGGCGAGGAGGCATGCTATAAGGAAAAGAAGACAGTCATTGCCTTGAAAGGCCTTAGAGCGTCCTACGGGAGGCTCACAGAGAGAGATCCACATCCCAGTTCCTTAGAGCTCTTCAGTCTAATCGGAAGACGCAATGGAAGGAGAGAGGGGGGAAGGGCCGACTTAGCAAAGAGTCCATTCTCGATTTCACTTACAGTCAGCAGGATAGATTACACCGACTTCATAGATTCGGTAGAGCATCTTCACAGCACAGTCAGCAGACCGCTAGAAGAAGAGATTCCCAGCTTAATGAATCTAATCAGACTCAGAGACAGATTAAAGAAGGGCTAAGAACTCCCTTTAGAGCTAACCTTACATAGAGGACCGGAAACAAGAGTGCTCATTCAAGGATAACTAAGCATTCGGAGAGTAAGGATTTTCCTATATAGAGCGATAGACTGGCTGCCCTACCTAAGAAGAGCTACTTTTGGCAAGAAAAGAACCTATTTGGAGAGTTTGATACGAAGATGAAGCAAAAGAGTCTATTTAGAAAGATCTCAAAGAAAGATCAATCTCACTATTGGGGGACCTTCTTCCTGGAAAAAGCAGATCAAGAAGAGCCTTTGACTAGGAAAGCAAAGTCAGACTAGTTCCCCGAACAAAGAACCAAGACTGCTTATTACGCTAAAAAAGCAAAGAGACAAGACCTCTTATGCCGGAAAAGTAAGAAAGTCAAGTGCTAACGTGCAGCTCCCATTCCGAATCCAAGAGAAAGCCTAAGAGAAGACCATGCTACCATTAAGCATGCTACCAGTCCTAGCTGGCACCGAAGCCAAGGGAAAGCATTTGAAGAAGAGGAATGAAAGAAGAGCTTATTCGTATTCAATGCCCTTCTGTCTTGTACAGGCTCATGCGAGAGGCCCTATGGAGTAAGGGGATTGGGAAGGACCGGCCTCTTTTTTGGAGAAACTTCGTTTACCTCAGTCTTTTGCCTTTTCTGCTGTGTTTGGTGTTGTTCTCTCTACTCCCCTTTTTTTGTTGTGGCATCGTAGATTAGGACATGTCTCTAGCCCAAGACTGAGATATTGATTTTATACTGGAATGTTGGGGTCTGTACCTAACATTGAGATTTCATCTTGTATGGGTTGCAAGCTGGGAATAGACTCGGCCCTTCCTTTATTAAAGACGCTCTTTTGACTTCTCCTTTTTTGTGTCCGAAGCCCATCCTGCCTCTCCTTAAGTTAAAAAAAAAGAAGATCATACATGATCGGTCGATCGAGATAGGTTACATTGCATGGATAGGGAAAGAGGGGAATGGTCTCCGCTGGTCTGTCTTGTGCTTGTGTCAAGTCCCGGTAATCGGTAAAGGAATCGTTTGGCTTGTTTCGGGTCAATCCCTTGGTTTCGGGGTCTTGTCAACATGGGCACTGCGCACACGTCATATCTCGTTGCTGGCTCTCCCCGAATCACCCACAGATTTTCATTGAAATTCCTGCTTTCTCGGACCAAGTGGAACTTTCTCCGTTATTGAGGTAATGAAAGCTAGTGTCATGGTCTTATGCCATCTGACGAGCCTAGTCTTCGTCTCGCCCTGCTTTGCTTCCACCTTTATATATATAAGGGGTACATTGAAAGGTCTTATAGGTCTTAAAAATGGATAATTGGTAGTTCTTCGCGCGCTAGGAAGTAGTACCAGCCTAAGACAAGTTGCCCCTTTCTATTGTTTTAATAAGATAAAGGGTGATAGTAAAAACAAAACAATTCAGTTAAGGATCCTAATGGAATAAAATAAAGAATCTTGACTCTACTTAGGCAGGAAACATAATGGAATTCCAAAGACAAAGAAGGTTGGTTAATCGCTTCATACTTAGCCCCTAACTCCTCAGAAGACCAAGCATCGGAAGCGTCGAAAGAGGAAGCCCTCTTGAGCGGATACGACCCCTCGGTAAGGGCCTGCCATAAGCAAGCACGAAAGAAAAGAAGGCAACCAGGAGAAGCAGCGAAGCTTCGTAGACAAGGCGGCTCGCTCAGTGCTTACGAACGAAAAAGTGTTTGTCGATTAGGTAGGGGATACCTAATCCACTGGAGGGCCTCTGCAAGGGGTTTCTAGTTGATCACTAACCTTGGCATTCCCCTTTCTTGCTCATTTCTGTTATTGACGTATTTTGCAGCGCTGGACCATGGACTCTTACTTGGCCTAATTAGGCCCTTCTTCAAGAAAGAACCCACTTATTCCTGATTCAACCTTCTTAGATCTTCGGGCATCTAAACTCTTGATTTAGTGGGGATGCTTTTTTTCGTCGAAACCCTTGCGATAAGGTAGCCGAAGTGCTTCCCACGTGTGACGTTCCCAAAAAGCCAAAGGGGTAAGGGAACAGACCGTCTTTTCAAAACTCTCGCGGACTTCTTCTATTTTCGCCTTAAGACGAGGAACCTTAGTAGAAGTGGGCAGCTGCTCGGTAATTCTCAGTCTTGGGATTTCGGCCTTGATGCTGGATATCATAGCATCGATGGCCTCCTTTTCTTGTCTGAGTTGCCTGATCCTCTCGCTTCGCTCGAGTTACTTCATACCTCTCACTTCTTGGCGGGGTAACGAATTCAAAGAAGACTCTCCGGCCTTGAATTCTTCCCTCCCTTTCTTTCCACCATCAGGACGAAAAAAGGCAACATTTTTCTCTTTGCAGACATGTACGCCTCGAACTAAGTGCGGAGTCTTAAGCTTAGAGCCATCCACACTCTATGCCTCTTCTTGGCACGTCTCCCAATATCTGGCTGTTCCAAACAAGCATTCCATTTCAAAGGATGTGGCCGGGCTCCATCTCTATGGTTGACCAACTAAACGGCCGTTGTTGGGAGTTGCAATGAAAGAGCACCTATTACTAATCAAAATCCCCTGCTGCAATGTCTCAAAGCAAAGCCTTTTGTTTTCCTTTGAGACATTGCTTTTCTTCCACCGCTTCACTTCCTTCCTTTCTTTAGTGACTTCACCGAGGAAGGAAATAGGAGTCTTTCCATTGTCATTTTAGTGCTTTACGAAGGGGCTTGGCAGAACCCATAGGAAAGTAGAAAACCCTTCATTTTAATACGTCCTAGAAAAAAAGGAATAGAATATGCACTTATTCCTTGAAGTGTTCAGATTTTAACCTAACGAATGGCAGCCTATTCTCTGTCTTCTCTTATTTTATTATATTTCTATTCTAGTTAGCGCGTAGTGCCCTCGAATGATTAGCGAAATTCAATCCCTGGCTCTCTTACTCCATCTGTGGGAAGGCTTGAAGCGGTTTCCCTCTTTTAGCTTTTAGACAGTTTCATTGGCCTTTCTATCAAAGAGCCTAGCAACAACTGACTCTGATTTCGCGAAAAAGCTCCTTCTTGCTAACAGTCTTCCACCGCTTCGACAGTCTATTCTGTGGCACAGGCTAAAAAAGGTTTGCCAAACCTCTTTCATCAGTTTCAAAAGGTGGTACTTAAAAAAGTCAAATGGATTGAGGAGCGATTCCACGTGCTTGCCGAAAGGCTGATTCGGATTCTGCTTGAGCTACCTTAGTGGAAGGTAGGAGAGCAGCAATGAGTGCAGCAAAGTCTCTTATCTTCCCCCTACGCGAAAAACTGAGCAAGATGGCTTTAGCTTCCATTGAGCATTGAGAGAGAAATAGAAATCGAGATGTGAGAAAAAGAAGAGCTTTTCTTCAGCTCTTCACTAGGCCATTGCCAATCCTGTTCTCGATGGGAAAGCTTTACCTTAAGTGGAGTGGCCAGGCTCTGATCTTGATCTTCTTCCTCGTTCAAACTCTTCTTCTCCAACATCAATCGCTCTTACCTCTGCCTTCCTTTAAACATATAAATCAGAGTATACTTATATAAGTAACTCATGGGGGCATGCAATAGGAGACAGAACGGAAAAGGCTTTGGAAACACTCCGTGATTGCAATTGGGCTACAATGATTTTGATTTTGTCATAGATGAGAAAGGATGAAGAATGGAAACAGTTCAGATCAAGCCCAATAAAAGCTTGGATTGATATGAATAGCCTTCCGCTGGGACGAGATGAAAGCATTCCATGGCCCATGAAGTTTGCAATCACAACTCATCTCATCTGGTTCTGGCCTAACAAAGTGAAACATAATCCGGAGTTGACTATTCCAGAAGATCCGATTTGTCTCATTAAAGAAATAGAGGTGTCTATGGCCTTTTCCAAACCTCAAAACCCATGGGCCGAAGTGGAACTGGTAACGGCTTGTACTCGCCCCGTTTGACAAGTTCTGCTGATGTCTGGCCAATGGAATCTCTCGGTCACCAATGCCAGAGCAGAGGATCTTCTCTACCCTCAACGCCTTTGGCGGTAGCCTCCCAAGTGCTCGTCCACTCTCCCTTGAACTGTTGATCCCTTCCGCTCCGCTCGTTCCGAGCGAAGTTTTGAGCTTACGTCCTTATGTGTCTTTCAACTTCGCGTGGATCGGGATGCTTTCTTTTTCGAGTAGTGTTCTGAAATCACTTTTTTTCTTATATAAACTATTATGACCTTAATGAACCGATCGCTTGCTCCATGCTTTATGTTATGGAAGCGCCGACGAAAAGACTCCCCGGGGATAAGGCCTCCCCAAGAGATTCGTCAGATGAGGGCGGTTCGGTTGCCTCAATCGCAAGGTCTTGTCAGAGCCTGCTTAAGGTTGGTTTGAGAGGAAGTAGTGAGGAAACTGAAGGTTGGTTAAAAAAGGAGGGCGCTGGAACATTACCTGGCTCCAACTACTTATGAATGAGTCAGTGAGTGAAGTACGGATTGAGGACTAAGGTGAGTACGTACAATCAGTAAGTGCAAGTGTCTCCGTTGACCCCACACACAACTAAGGCAAATGAAGAACAGTAGTTCGCAACAAGCTAAGCCAATCCGCCAATCGTTTAGTTTAAGCATCCCCTTAATAGTTCCTTTACGGGGAGGAGTTGACAGGGGATCGTACTCAAGAAAGCAAAGAAGAGATGGCAAGTCTTACCAGAAGACCAATAGAGCAGGACGAGAGCTCAGGATAGCAAGCAGTTAAGCGACTTCTGTATTCAATATATTCCTTTTCTTAGAGAAGAAATTCATAGCAGCAAAGGTTCACTACTCCACGGAGACCTTCTCACATTCTCACAGACTACTTTCTTCAACTACCCTGAGTGACCCGAGGGTGGTTTACCATAATATTCCACTTAAAAAGGTTAAAAAAAGACTGGTTCGAGAGAAACTCATCCGAGGAGCCATTCTTGAAAGTAAAAGTATGCCGCACTTGATCAATAGCTAGGATGCTTAACACAGTCGACTTTGATTTGTACCACTAGGAACTTACTACCAATCACAAATGGGATTTCTATTCCTGCTAAGATTAGTGCTTTGAAGTCTTCTTTGGTGATGTAGTTAGACTTCCTCTCTCTCCTTTAGAAATAAAAGTAGGCCTAGGCTCCATAGGATAGGGGAGGGACTGTCTGACTCTCTTTTTTGCTAACTATAAATTGCGTAAAAGAAAGGTGCTTTTAAGCCACTCGCCGGCGGATCTAACTCGATCTATCCGCATACTAGGACTCTATACCTAGAACGAGGTACATATTAAAAGGAAGAGTCGCAGTAGACCTGATAAAACTGAAATAAACTATCGAAGCTAAAACTTCTAAGTTAGTCCTTCAATCCGATTCGGGCAGATAGGTGGCTACTAAGATAGATAAGGGTTTCAATCTAGAGTCAGGTATTTTTGATCTATGAAAAGCGGGAAATCCTACTTCTAAGATAAGAGTGGATGTTGATTACAACTGACTTTCTCAAAACCACTAAGGATGACATAAAAGAAATGCATAGGAGTACAGCTTTCTAGGAAGGGCTAATGGATGACTGTCTATACTTAATGGAATTGACTCGAACTATCTTCTATCTTAGATACGCTAAGAAGAGCCTCACATCTTTCTATAGCCATAGGTAGTGCACTTTCATTGCATTCTTTAAATAAAACATTCTTTTCTTCTACCTAAGTCGTGTAGTTGAAGAGAACGAGCCAATGTATACTCCCATCTTCCATAGTACGCATTCTCAATGAATCCCTGTGGGTTCTATCTAAGGAAGGTATCCACCTGGGTCCCTTACTGTGGCATTCTCCTAGTAGTTCGATCAGAAGTCTCTCATACAGTAGAATCCAGAAGCACTCAGAAAAAACCCTAGTAATGTAGTGACTTGCTTTCCTACCTCTACCTCCTCTTATTAAGACCATAGGAGTCAATGATTCATCCCAAACCGGATGTTCAGGAAGGAAGATGCAATCCAACGAAGGTAATACCATACCAGGAAAGTCGCTAAGAATGAAGCTCAGAATGGAGCTAGTGCAGCTAAGAATTAGACCTGAGAGATGAGGGATAAAGCAGCTAATGCCAAGACGGCGTAGCTAGTAGCCTGTGCTGTTGTTCCCGGTTAAGCCGGCAAGCGTTGATCGTCATCCCAACCTAAAAAGTCAATCCTAGCTCTAGCTGCTTTCCGGCAACACCATCCGCCCAGCCGGTAGCCTAACTAAAATCAATCCTCTTCGACGGTTTTCTCATTCTCGGAAAGCGGCGATCATACCCGGCAGTCAGCCTTTATATAAGTTGTTCCCCGCTCCGCTTCTACAGTCCGGTTTTGACTCTTTAGTTCTTTCCGGTCTAGCTATTGGAGCTATTGTTCTTCCTGGCATGCCGGATAGGCGATTCCATAAGCGGTTTCGGCTAGTTAGTTCTTTTCGGCTTGAAAGCACGTCTTTCATCAAAGCTGTTCGTTCCCCTCTTCCAAGAGCGAGCTAAGCCCTGCCCTAAGGCCAAGGGCGTAAGTGAGCGGTAGCCATGTGGTCTAGCTCTTCGGCTGTGCTGTTCTGGGCTAGTATACGATCAGGACTTCGATCCCACGCGTCACAGCCGTCAGCCTAAAAGTCAATCCTAGCTTCCTGCTTAGAAAGAGCAACCCTGCCTTTGATTCCCGCCTAAACTAAGAAGAAAGCCTCACTCTGAAGCACCAGCTTTTATTCCGGAGTTAACTTATAGCTTAGCTCTTTCCGGTTATCAAAGCAGCTCGCGTGGAACTCAAAAGAAATATAAGGGCTTTACTTAAGAGTGCTATTATATGATATGGGCTTAGCCTTAGGAGCTTACCTTAGTGCTTCCAATGAATCCAAAAGATTATGATAAGAATTATGACTGGCAATCGACTTTCTTTATCATATGATAAAGCACTTTCGTTAACTGTATTGTTTATTCGCTTGCGACTTAATGGTATTGAAGGAAGAGGGGGAGTGCCAACTGGAAGGGATATCTACAGTTTTTTTTTACGGTATATTGAAAGTCAAAAGTAAACTATAGACATTTAAGCTTTTTTAAGTCACAGTAAGGTATCTGTTTAAGTGAATCTATTCTCCTCTCTGTGCGGTTATGTTATCCCGAGTCCCCACACCACAGCAGTCTTAGTGTGATTCCGTCTAGCAAAAGAGAGTGGCATTCAGTTGTTTCGCATTAGGAAGAGATCCTTTCTTTTTTCCTTTCCAAAAGGAACACCTACCTTTATTTGCTCCAGTGTGTCCATATCCCCTCTCCAACAGAGTGCCAGTGCCCGACGAGTATTGCCTAACACTTATAGTAAGAGTCTAGCCGGTCTGCCTAGTAGAATGGAAGTTTTTTCTTTATTTGCCTTGGGGTGGGAGGATTTCCTTGGTAGGGCTCATGTTAATAGAATAATGTCCCTTTCTATCTAATACATAGTTATGAATACAACTAGCATGGACTAGTAGAGTAGCTAGGATATTCCCTAGAGCCTTTTTTAGGTTCCCTTGGGAAACGTGGACAGGCCATTTACCTTCGATAGTAGGCCAGGCGAGAAAGCTTGCACCCTGTTACAGTTGGGGTTGCTTTGACCTCTCTTTTTTCCTAAGCCTAAGATCTTTCATCAGGTGGTCTTGGTAGCAATCTCCCTATGAATATAGCAGTAGTTGTACCAGTCCCCAGAACCATAATAAGGGATTCTTTGTATAGTGTCAGCGCTAGTCTTTTTGCGCTTAGAACGCAGAAAATTTCACTTCATAGGGTAGGCCTCTTCTATTCCAATGGCAGTGTAAGTGGAGTTAATAACTTGGTTCTCTCTTCCACGCTCTTTCCTTCCTTGCGGTTGGAGTTGCATAGGAGAGAATTAGGGCAAGCCAACACCAACACAACAAGCCAGTGTTCCCTTTCGATGTGAAAAATGGAATAGGCAAGCAGTTTGATTGAGGAAGTGATCAAGCCCGTGAGACAGTAGAAGTGTTTTCACTTTGCTTATAACACTTTAACATGAAAGCCGAACCTATGATAGACCCGGACCTTTCCTTTCTTTTATACCTTCAAAACTTTCTTGTACCCTAGGGGAGATAAAGTTGATAATTAACGATTATACAAGCACCACTTTAGTAAAATACATCATTCTCAATGGCACATAAGCTATCTTTTATCTTAAACTTAAAGCATTAAAAGAACTAAAAAATCATATGCTTAAAAAAAAAATATGATATGATTTAAGTAAAAGAGCTCCATATGATATGGTCGAGTTCTTTCATTCCTGTAACTCGCAGGGGAGCAGCGCCCGGAAGAACTCCTTCTTTCAAAGAGCCAACCATGGCATGAGAGTGAAGTTCAAAGATAAAAGAATATCCTAAACAAACTTTTCTCCCCTACTTTTTGAACTCTGGTTTGCTCTTCATCTTGCTGGAGAAAGGATCTTACGTCGATCAGGTTGCCGGCCCGCAGACCCCATTTCGGAGCCATAGTAGCGGGCTCATTGGTCCCACGCCTTCTCGATGCCAATCTCGCACTTGACACGCAATACACACCTTCTTCAGTCAGAAAGAAGATCTTAGCCTACCGGTGACCGGCTTTCAAAAAGCACCTTTGGGCGGAGGTTTCTCGATCAACTAGCTTACTAAATGAAGAAAGACAGAACTCTTCTATATAGACGCAATTAAATTTATTGTACTCAACCGAAAGTGAAAAGGGCTGGCATGACTGGTTCAGGAAGTGATCTTTTCCAACAAGATAACTCCTTATTAAATAATAAGAATTTCCATTTTTATGAAAAATGATCCATCTTTCCGTTCACTAGAGCAGTTATTCGCTCTTCTACCCCCAAAAAACACACACACCCGAATCGCATGATCTGATTATAGGATAGGGATAATAAATGGCGAACCCTTTCTACTCGAATTATAGAAAGAACGTCAGTCACTGCTCACACTGAAAGCAGGAAGGTCGTCTTGATCCGTTATATTGAATAATTCTTGAATAAGTAAGAAGTAGATCGGCGATGAATATGGTTTCGTACTGCGTTTCGAATTGATAGCGAATGTAAAGACGCCTAGACCAAGGTGTAAATATTTTAGATGGATGCCAAGAATGCATTTCTTAATGGTGATCTTCAAGAGGAATTTTCTATGCAACCTCCTCCCGGTTATGACCATCCACCACACCAAAGAGCCATCGGACCCATGAAAGTCCCCTTTTTTATTAATATACACGGCCGGATGTCTTTCATCAAGCAAAAGAAAAAGAAGGGCAGTAAATGAAATGAACTAACCCCAAGGGATGACCTCTCGGGAAAGGGACAGGAGCGCCTGGCGAAACCAGACTATATCTATCCATTCTGCGTAAGATCCAATCTGACTGAACTGACGAAAGGGGAGAGCTAGAACGATACCACTCCGAGAATGAGACATCCTGGACAGAAGGCTGGCAAGAGTGATACCTCTGAGATATTTCCCTACTGGACTCCAATCCAAGACTCTATTTTGAAGAGACCACTAAAAGAAAAGAGAAGAATGCGACCATCGAGTTTCTTCAACGAGCCCCACCCTGGGTCTTTCTTAGTGTAGTTGGTTCTCCCGTGGTAAGCTCTCTGACTACTGGCTTGGCTAGGAAACTAGTCCCTTCTTGTGACAACCTATATACACAATTTTGAGGTTTTTTAATGAAAAGAAATTCTCTGATTCATTGAACGCTATCTCTTCGCCTGTGGTGCCACTTGTAGTTCAGGAAGTCAATTACCCTTTCTCTTTGATCGGGGAAGAGAGTTTTAGCTTCCTTTCCCTCGAATGACTGCTTTAAAATTGTGATAGAGCTCTTTGAAAGGAGGTTAAGATCTGGATTAGGTGTAGGACAGAATTTATTTCCTCTTATAAACTCAGGAGTCCTTCTGTGTAAAGTTAGCTAGTGTGGATTCGCGTAAAGCTGTCAAACAACTTACATTCGCGGAAACCCTGCTGGTAATAGCACCATCTAATACAAACCTTACAAATTCCTATGCTTCTAGCCAGCATGCCGTTACTAGTCGATTTAGTGGTAAACCCAGTCTATGACTTACAAATTCATATTCTTCTAGCCTGAAGGACCACCACCATTGATACATTGATAGTGGATTAAGTGGCTAACATATACTATGCCCAAGTGCGGAGATACTTAAGTAATGGTACCCTATTGCAAAACATCCGGCTACCCATATAATGAAGGGAAGAAGCCCATGTCTGGAGCTATGCCACTGTAGAATCATTAATATTCGCGGAAACGACTCAAATTCTCGGATCTCTACCAGGACAGGCACGAAAACGAAAAATATTCTCGGAAGCTCTTGTCAAAGGATTTGACCTCTGCTGGACCTAAAGCCTTAAAATCGGAACCTTAAAGGTCAGGCGCTACTTCCTTGGTGAAGTATCTCATTCCAAAAAAGTGGAACAAATCTCTCGTGCTTAAGACATGAGAATTTGAAGGCGGTATCCCTTACGTACTTTTTATTAGCCGGTGTGTTGATGATCCATAAGCCCTATTAACTCCTTTTTTCTTTTGAAAGCTGCCGACAGTCATGTTCTTCTATTTCTTTACTGTTCCGTACTAAATTCCTTTGTTCACCAATCAACTGAAGAAGGAAGTATGCCCAATCGACTGAAGAACCAATTAGTTGTAGCAGCACCTGCGACTGAAAAAGTAGCCCCGGAAAACATTCTAAAGAAGAGGTTCCGGAAAGGGATCGACGAGAATGTAGTAAATTCAAGGCTCAGACAGAATTAGTGATATTGACTTGCAACCAATTCTCTTGCTCAAAGAGGATTACGCCCATATAGGATCATCCCTTGGGCTCTTCTTCGCATCTAGGAATGAAGGACGAGCGAAAGGCTTCCTAGTAAGCCTTGGTTTCTGGTATAAGAAAGAAAGTAGAGCTAGGCTTCTGTGAGTTCTCCTTAGAGTGGTGATTAGACGCTTCTTAGGTGTCGATTTCTCACACGCTAATATGTGTCTCACACGCTTCTTAGGTGTCTCACTTCTCTTATCTCAGCTCATCTTCTTGTTTCTCCCGTTGCCTTACCCTGGGATATTTCTATCCACCCTTATCTAATGCATTGATATACAGAGTCAACTTATATATCAAGTAGACAAGACCGGCTTTTGGGATCTTATTTCCGGGGAGTCCGAAGAAGAAGTGGTGATAGCTTGAGAAAGAAGAAGAATGAGAAGAAGATTTTTTTCTCTATTGATTCGCCTATATATATAGGTAATTTAAACTTCCTATCACCCTTAGTTGAAGGAGAGCGTAGGAAGCCAAAGACCTGTTTTGAGTTCTGAGTTGAATAAGGCAGGGATAGGTTCATTTTGAGATCAGAATCGGTCTTCGATCCGTTCATTCTGTCTTCAGGGTATACTTAAGTATAAAGAATCAACGAGGGAAGCTCATTCCGGCAGGTACTCCTAGTCCCTTAACTTATTCGTGGAACAGAGGCAGATAGTAAGAGGTATTCGGACAGATAACGAAGAGTTAGGCGGGACCACTAGAGATGCTCCTCTACTAAAGGCTATCAGAAAAGCAAGAAAGATAGATAAGGTAAGGGGTCAAAACACTTCTTGATTAGAATCTATCCAGAGGAGGACTCGGGATAAGAAGAACCAGAGAAGCTAAGACTGTGTACTTTGATCCCAGGTTATTCAATTCAATATCTGTATGAGGCTGAAACAAGAATAGCGCGTTTTTTTTAAATGAAATCAGGGTGGACCTTAGGGCTGCTGTCTCTCATGCCACTGCAGAATTGGGGGTTCGCAAAAACTTTTACAAATTTGTGCAAGAGCCGGCAGATCATCCACTCTTCTCTGAAGCAAAGAAGGTGAACATTGAAAAGTTGCGTCAAATGCCTAGGTTTGTAGAAAAAAATGAATTAGAAGATGATTGCCTAGCAGAAGCAGCCCTTAATGCGCGTGATTCTAGCGTATGCTCAGTTCCTACACACTACTCTACTCGGGTAGTACCACGAACGAAGATAAGCATTGATTTCATAGATGAGAATCTTAGTGGAAACTTGATAATGAATAGTGAAGTCCTTCTCGGGGAGGAGGACGAACGGAGGGAAGCTATAAAATGATATATTGAGATCTTACTTTATATAGTGAGATTTTTAGAGTAAAAATGGTAGATGTTACTACTGAGATAACATTTGATGATAGTAACCATTAAAGATGTTGAAAAATCGCTATAACTAGGCCTTAGCAGCCGTATAGTTTGTTTTCAGGCCTGCTTTCTCGATCAACTATCCTCCAACCCCTTTTTCAAGCTTTATTTCAAATAAGGAAATTCAAAATACCTTTGCTTTATGCAACTATCTGAGCTTAGCTTAGCAATGTAACAGAACACAAAATAGACAACAAAGAAGCGTTAATCAAGACTTTGAGCTTAATAGTTAGCACAGAAGCATTGGAGTAATAGACAAGCCTTTTATGGAATTCCTTTGCGTAGTCTGCGCATTCCCTTAGCTATCGTGAAGCATAAGTCCCCAGGTCGGATGTAATCAATCCTTCGTGAGGGGGATAGAAAAGAGACTCTTTTTCTAAGCCTTGATGCCTGCTATCTTCCTAAACCGGAGGGGATAGAGACTTTTGAATCTCCAATTCCCCTTGGGCTAGGAACCAGAAAAAAGGGAAGTAGTCATGGTTCACGAGCGATCGTCATCTTCTTCCTTCTTTCAATCTTTTTTTTCATCCCCTCTGTCTAGCTCTTGCTTGTGTAAGCAGTCCATTCTACTCGTCTTTCTGTTTGTTGAGTATTCTCCTCCTTCTTTCTTTGAGAATGAGACTAAGGTCCACTTGCTTTTGTAGCAGCCTTAGCCCATGCTTTATTCATAGCAGGGCCATTGACTTCTTCCTTCAGGAAGTTCAGTTTCTCACAGGCCTGTCTTACGAGCCCTTTCACCTAACCCGGGAACGGAGTTACATAAAAGGAACGAACGTAATAAAATACTTGGAGCGAACGTACGAGCTACATAAAAGGAGCTCTAGCTAGAGAATGTTACATAGAGTGAGGCCCGAGTCTTTCTACTTGCCCCAAGCTACTTCTTTCCTCAACAGCTGGCTAAGAAGAGTACTGCTTTCTGTTCCGAGGGATAGGAATTCGGACTAAGCCGAGGGAGTACTTGTAGCGGGATTGGCTAACTAAGCAGATTGAGTGAGGGATTCTGGTTTAGTTTCTTTCCCGACCTACTCTTTTGCCGAGGGAAGGGAAATCCACTACTTTCTTTCTGCGCCTAGGGAGTGGTACTAATCTCTTTCTGACTTAGGAATCAATCCACCGAAACAAACTGGTACTCTGACTTAGGGCAGGGAGGCTAAGACTAAGACATGGTTCGGGTAAGAACCGAGGGGATGCTTTCTTTGCCGAAGTACTAATCCAACTACGGTTCCTACTCTGACTGTGCAACCGAAACAGAAAGAGAAGAGGGGCGGGGAGCAGGGAATGGTTGGAAGGCAGAATTTCAGCTGAAAGTACTACATATGGAAAGTGTAAAGTAAGGGCCTCCCTTCGTCATTCGTTTAATGCCTCAAGGCCCATAGCCTATGGAGCAGCTGCTTCTTCAGTAACTCCAACTCCTTCCTTTCCTAAGGCAGTAGATTCGGGATCTAAAACAGATTTTCTATGCCACTATAAAGCATCAGGCTATGAATTCAAAACCGGGGAGTTAGGTACCCGAAAAGCCAGAGTTCGATCCCACAGCCCTCAGTCCCAATATCTAACCCAATCATTCACCTTTGCACGATTTAGGACTAGACCCATGGAAACTCTTTCACTTGGCTGCCAGGATGAGGGATTTCTCAAACTTTGGAAACAGCGAATAGTAACGTAAGGGAGCGAAGCAGCTGGTTTATAGAACAAAGGTGAGAGGAAGGAGAGAATTTCCGAAGGCAGAAACGTTACGGTTTCAAACTCTTATTTGACCTCGGGAACAAAGAAACTATAATAGAAATAACCATCCGAAGGTTAATGTTTCAAACCCCAGCTTCTACAGTACCCAAGACTTCTTTCTATAAGGAGATTTCCGTTATCGTATGCCAATCTCCCTGAGTTCTGAGTTTAAGAGTTAACCAATTCCTGCAGTTGACGAATTCACTCTGCCCGGAGGCTAAGTTTCAGGTCTTGAGTGCGAGAGGCAGAAACGTTGGGACAGTTTATCGAGAAAGAATCGATTCCGTTTGCCAGAGCAATAAGTTCTAAATCGGGAGACTGGGGGTTGGTTCAGTTCGGCCGCCATGTTACTTGGCTTGCTAAGAGAGTGCAGCCATAGCAGTAGAGAGAAAAGAAGGAGCAGAAACAGAGATTTGAGAAAGCTGCCCTGTAGCTGTGTAGATCCGCAGAGCAGAATTCGAAAATCAGAGACCGAAGAGAGATGATGACAGACAAGAATGAGATGCAGATTTGAAATCTGCAAGTGCTTTGGCGAAGAGATGAAGTTGATCGAAGAAGAGGAGATAACAGTCAGAAAGGAGGATAGGGAAGTGAGGGTGAGAAGAAGAGATGGTGACGGCCTATTGTTGAGTTGGGGGGGATGGGGGTGACGGGTCAAGCAAATCCAAAAAAGAGTAGATTGATACCACCACCCAATCGGCAGCGACGGATTATAGGTATTGGCTGACTGCCTGCTATTGGGTTTAGAATCAAAAGATCCGGGACGAAACAAAGCTTACTGCATACTGGATACCAACAAAGCAGCGGGAAAGAGACATCAGAGCTGCGAGCCTCTCGTGCTCTTTTCGGGGCGTTCTTCTCCAAGCTACGAGTGCCTATCCTCTCCTATCATCCTAGCCTCTCGTTCCTCTACTAGAGTTATTGTAGGTGCCGAGGGACTCTCCTCTCCCCTATCCTACCGTTCCTCACTTTACACAAGGCCCCTCGGAAAGAGAAACATACAAGAATGACCAGCACCGACCGAACGAGCCAAGCGAGAAGCAGGGGAAGAGGGATTCCACCACTGCCAGCACAGCAGAGGGAGAGATAACACAACCGCTGCACTCAAAGCAGAGCGATAGAAACATACACGACTTCCACAACAAACACAAACCGCGTGGGGAATACCTAACCACAGTGCTACACCAAGCGTGGCCTCAGTGCGACACGAAGCTTTAGTTACTCCTTTCTAAAATTGCATTCCTTAGAACACTTCCGTAGACTGCAGTCGGCTGAGCTCGTTTCTACAACTGCACTCGCTTGGGGAATACCTCCGGGCTACAAGAACCGGGGCGACCCTCAGTGAGACACGCCCCGACTCCAAGACTTAAGGGCTCGAGACTCTCCATTTCGAGTCCCTTATCAGTTGCTTGAGCAGACCCCTCACAGCCTACAGGCGTTACCAGGGAAGATGCCCCCAGTTCGATACAGGGGGATAGAAGAAAGCCTTCCCTACACGAATACCACTCGTACAAATATCCCTCCTCCACACGACTCGTAGGGACTAAAAAAGTGCTAGCTACACGACTCGGGGACACGGGCGACAAGACTCGTACAGAGCTTATTGCACACCAGCGACGGCCCTGCAGGGCGGCGGTTCCCGGTTCAAAATCGAAAATACTGTTCGGTAGAGAAGTGCAGTAAGGCACGAAACGCAGCTGACTGCCCCCGGCCTACCCGACGGAACGGAGTGCCGCCTGCTTGCTTTGCTTTTCAAAGCCTACTCCCTACCAGTACCAGCCAACAAAGCAGAACCCGCCCGTTCTTCTCAAAGCGCCGAGTTCCCGAATATATTAGGGATATGTTCTCGAAGCCTTCGAGCGCCTTATAATAGCGTAAATCCTGCTTCACGAGAGATTAATAGAGAGTCCCCGTAATGCTTTTCGATCTTAGGGTTGGTTCTGTCTGTAAGCGAGATCAACATAGTTAGCAGCTGATAAGCGGACAGCATCAACAAGCGTAAATCAGATACGCGAGAGAATTACAGGTAAAGAGCTCATATGCGAAAGCTGTCCTACTCAAAGCTGATGTGCGAAAGCATAAATCAATTCACAATAGACTCCAGAAGCGGTAGATCCTTATATATAAAATCTCATCACTGGTATAGAAGCTCTCAATCTATGAAATATCAATATACTCATGGCCCACCTTGAAAAGAATAATAGCAAAATAGCTTTTTAATTGGAACGGGGATATCCATTGGCTGATCAACATAAAAGCTACTCCAATTGGAACTCAAATTGCTGCAGGCACAGGGAACTCAACTCCTACGGTACAAGGACTAAATAATGGATTAGCTTAAAGTCAAGCTTAGGATTGACTGGCCTTTGCTTTTGCCTAAAAGGCTCGGCATCGGGCTTTAAAGGAATCTGATGCTTCATAATCTCCCCAAAAATTCCATAATAGAATGCTTTCTTTCTTACAGCATTAGGCTTAGGAGACTAAAGACCCTTGGGCGCAGTAAAAGTCATCTCTGCAACCCCTTCATCATAGCTGAAGGTTCAACTGGGCGAATCAGCCCCACTATCTTTCTCTGTCTGTGTTTGTGCTTGGGTTATTTCTTCCTTTTCTCCTTCGGGTGTCTAACTAATCTCGGGCTACTAAAGAATGGTAAGAAGGTAGCTAGCCATAGCTGTCTGGGATAGGCCACAAAGGGAAGCAGAAGGGGATTCATGGACAGATGGAGCTGTTCGGGAGTCAATAGACTGTTCGGAAGTAACTGATCCCGCATTAGCATTAGTAAGGGAAGGACCTGATTGACCTAAGGAAAGTGTAGCCCAGCCAATAGCAAGTGAATCCGAAGAGCTTTTTTGCGTATAAAGGGCTTCAGAGTTTTCCTTCCTCTGATAAAGTCTAAAGGTCAAGTCATCTTTCGCTTCCTGAAGTGAAGGAAGTGGACCTTCTCTGATATGGAACAAGCGGGCTCCCGCCCCTAAGCCGATCTCCCATTGAATGTGCCTTCTACCTACGTAGAAAGCCTACCAAGGTCCTTGTGGAAGTTGATTAATAAGTTGGGATACTGACATCACCTTTTTCTTTATTTTATTAGTAGCGGGTTAGGTCTGTTCCGAGTGAACTGGCTAAGAAGATTGACCGGCTGGGGGAACAGCTCTGAGGGCTTCGGCGCGGGGAGTAGCGGGTTGCGGAAGAGTTCCTACTTTCTTTGCTGTGCCTACTGACTGTGCTGATGGTTCCTACTCTGACTAAGGAGTTGAAGCCGAAAGAGATTCATCCGAAACCGAGCGACTTTCCTTGTTGAGGGAAGGTAGGCTAATCCAGCTACTCTGACTTAGCAACCGTAGCAGGTCAGGAAGTTAGGAATTCGATTTCAAAGAGCTCAAGCAGCAGCAGTAAGGGAGATTGTTAACTACAGGGATCCCTTTCTTCTTCCGATCTTAGAGAAGTAGTAAGGGTGAGTCGGGAGACTTTCGTTCTTGTAGCGATCATCATGTCTCGAGTCCTTTCCCCTGTGGTGAACCTCTTAATAAGACCGCACAACTCTTATTTGAACCAGAGGACTGATCCCCTTGGCTTAAATCCGAATAGAACGAGGGCTCTCTCTGTTTTCGTAGCATTCATTATTCTTAGTCTGGCTTTTGCGAAATCACTAGGAGAAAGTGATTTTCTTTCTTCTTTCTTAAGTAAACTTTCCATTTTGGTGACTGGTCCTACGGTAAGTCCCGGGATAATACCCTGAAATACTACAACCGATAAGCCAGGTTTGATCTGGCTCAACCCAAAGCTTCAGGTACTCGCTTCGTCCTTAGCCCTGAACTCGTCGTAGACTGCACTCGTTCTTAGCGCTTCTTAGTTCAACACGACTGAAATAGGATCTCTTCTCTTGGTCTACAACCTCCTAAACCTCAAAGGAGGAACAAAAGAAGGTTCAAAGCCCTCCATTAGCACCTTGCCTGGTTACCATCCCTTTGCTCTCTGGAAAGGAGAATTAGCTAAGAGCAATTCCCAGCGTGAGGAAGATTCCAATCCTTGAATCCGCTACGCCCCTTTGCTTTGCCATCTTGTGAGTAGCTGTCCTTCCCGGTCTTAGCATGAACAGATTCTGGGCATCTTCAATGAGAAGGAATTGGATCAGAAGCATCGAATGCAAGCCAAGCTGTGGAAGAATAGGGTCTTTGCAAGATGCGCTCTTAGCAAGTGAATCAGAAGGCTGTTCGGGAGAATTTCGGAAGATGTCCATCACCATTAAGCCATCTCATTGAAGACGATTACTTCTATTGGCTCGAGCAAGGATAAATAGTGTAAGGAATAGGACAAGTTGCCCTAAGTTACTTCTTGACCATTCATTTTATTGCATATGGGCTATTTACTGTTTAAAGGAAGTGCCATCCCTATGCCATAGTAGAAAGGAATATACCCCGAATAGTCTGCAATTAAGAGATATGATTCTCAGGGGCATCTCTTTAGCATCCTAGCAAGGAGCTTACCTTATTGCCCTGGAACTAGTATCGGCAAGTGACATATTCAAAGAATCTAATGCCTTTGTTTGGCTGTTAGCAAGTCAATTCCTAGTTTGATCAGCAACACCTGTCTCCGCAGGACCTATACCTTGTTTCCTGTGCGGTCACTATAGTTTCCGCTTTATCACTGTTTGAAAGCATAATACGAATACTCTTTCTTTCTTTTTTTATCGACAAGGTTTCTTCTTTTGGCCACATGCGTCGCTACTTTGTTCTCTCTTTCTACCTTCGAAGTACAGTTGTTTTTTGAATGTCTTGTATTATTTTTTTGTGCAATGCTTTACAGCAGTTTCTTCTTCTGGTTCTTCTTCTGGGTGCCTCCGGTCTTACGCCCTCCGTCTCTCCGGCTACAAGGTTCTTTCTTTCGAAGCACTTTCTCGGTTCTCTCCTGCAAAAGAGGGTTGCCTAAATAGGAACGGTAGTCGCTTAGTGCGACAGCACTTTGGATTCAAACTTCCCTTTCTTATATATGAACCTTTTTCATGAGCCTTTCTTATATATCATACTTTTTCATGAGGGAATCGGTGTTAATCCTACTTAAATCTTTTATCGATAAAGCTCTGAATTTACTACTTCTTCAGATTCAACCTCACCTGTTTCTGTTTACTACTAGTTTCGTCTTGCGTGGCTTGGGCAAGCTAAAATCCCGGGAAAACGCACTTTCTAATTTCTAAGAGGAACACTGAATTTACCCACCTAAAGTTAGTCTGAGCCGAATCGGATGCCATGCCATTAAAGAGTTAAGTTAGCGATCATCTCAGTCGGAAATGCCCTTGCGCGGGTACGGGGAAGGAAGTGAGATTCGGTTGAAGCCAAGTCATCTCAGTCGGTTCAAAGAAGGCCGGTTTCATTCTTTCATCTCAGTCGGATTAGTTGAAGCTGCTTGACCGAATAGTTCTAGTAGTGAGGCCACCCCGGTAGTGCCATAAGATGCTGACTTTGTTGCCGGGTATTCATCAAATTAATCTATCCCTCCCAAAGCGGAAATGCCAAACAACACTAGCTCTTCTCAGCAGGCAAGGGAAGAGATATTCAATCAAGCAAGCCCACACTGGCTCAGAAGTAAGGCAAGCTGCAGAAGGCTTCGGGTAAAGATAATACGCGATCGGGTAGGAAGCGAGAAAGAAAGTAGCCTTTCATTCTGTAATACGGTTTTCTACAGCGGGAAGGGTGAGGGTAAAGTCGGGCAAGGAGTTCGCAAAGAGTCATAGCAGAGCCAGCGCGAAGGATCAAAGGCCGAGTAAGTAAGGGCTTGGCTTTCAAGCTATGTGAAAAGTCTTCCTTTACGGGAAAGAAAGCGACGAACTGCTCTAGAAGCTACGGAGTGCCGGTCATAAGCCGGAAGAAGGGCAAGTCTGTACCCCGGTGAAGTATGAGGATGCGTCGTTCCTGACTCCTATTCCTATATAGTAGGGAATGAAGATGAAAGCAAGGGTTGATTGACACAAGGTCAACCTTTATTCAAGGGAATCGAACTCTGTCGTAATTCCTTACTATTGAAGGCCGGGGTTCAAATCAAATAAGGGCATCGTTCTCATATGTCGGGAATTCCTCTTCTGGCTGGTTTGAAAGAGTTCCTTTCGCTTCCCCATCCGAGGACAAGCCTGGGAGGACAAATCAAGGAGCTAGGCCCAGGAGAGGTAACCCAACTAAATATCCTACTCCCTTGTCAGCTCCAGCTGGTAAGGTCGGAGCAAGGATGAAACTAGTCCCTGGAGGTATGATTGAGGGTAGGTAATTCGAATATCTATCTTTGCTCTCTCTTTCTGATATCTATGCTAGCACCTCGAGGTCGTATTTCTTTGTTGTTGTTCCTTTCCTGATTTCTGATTCTCCCTTCTTTAGGAGGGAATGGAGTCAGGACCTTAGTGTAGCTCCTTGTTCTTCCTTTGTTGTTATTAAGCCATTGTCCCTTGGTCTTCTCTTAGGTTGGTTAAGGCGCTTAGCCTTGTTTGCTAGCACTTCTCTGAGCTGTCTGAGTTGTGAGCCTTAGTTGCATCTGCGAATAAGCTGTCTCCCTTTTCTTATCAGCTGATTCCCCAATGTGAATGTTGTTGTTGTTACCGAGCTGTGTAACCTTGTTGCTCAAATATGAAAGGCAAACAAGCGTTCCTATATCAAGAGAAAGTTCGTTTCAATCGAATGCGGAAAACTCATCATAATAGAAAACATAAAGGCGGTGATCACTCATGCTTTTAGTTTGAGTTGGCTTCCGAGGTGTCCGGTTAAGAATTAAGAATAAGAAGAGGATACCGAATCCTCAAGGCTCCGTGTGGCTAGTCACTCTTGGCCAACTCCATCTGGTCGAGCTACCACGCTGATCCCATTCATTGCTTGAAACCGGGGTGAAAGGCTTCAGTTTGCAAACCAAAAGTGCTCTTTTACCTTTGCTTCAAACCCCTCTGGTTGTGCCATGTAGATCTCTTCCTTTAAATCACCATGAAGAAATGCAGTTTTAACATCCAACTGCTCTAGCTCAAGGTCCAAGCTAGCTGTCAAAGCCAAGGCAAATTGTTAATATCTTTTCATAGTGGGACCGGTAACCCAGACAACCTGGAAATCCTTCTTATTTTCTTGCCTCTCTAGCCCTTGCAGTAGGAATTGTCTAATCTAAAGGTCTACCCGCTTTGAATCTGTTGGAGTAAGGGCAATAGGTCTTGGTGGGTAGGGCATTCTAAAGGCATTCATTTCATCCTCGCGGGGAAATGGCTATCAGTTCTTACGAACTGCCTTTCCCATCTCTAAAGTCAAGGTAGTTGATCCGAGTGGAGGTTGCCTCCGCTGTTCTTCCTCGCCCAGTCAGTCATGTCGGGACCAGGGAAGCTTAATGGCATTGTTCCGGGGTAAGGTTATCAAGATTCAAAGGAAAGACAATAGTAGAAGAGATCGATCCCACTAGCTTGGCAGTAGGATTTGTTTCAGCTATTCACAAGCATTGCTTAATTAGAGGTAGGCGTGGTAGCATGGTTGTGAAAAAAGACTTGACTTCTGCTCCCGGAATAATAATACGAATTGCTCAAGTTTATTTCTCTTGCGAGAATGCCTTGTTCTCTTTGCAAGGGAATCAGAGCACAGAACAGTTAATGAGAGGGAGGAAGAATGAAAGAAGCCTCCCAGTTTCTAAGATTGTCGAATCCCTTCTTTAATAGATCTAGCTACACAAACAAAGGGCTCTTAGACAGCTTGGCAAGATCAGAAGGCATGGGATCACTCAAGAAAGAGAGGGATACCTGGGAAAGAAGATTCACTATGTAAGGGAAGGCAGAAAGAATTGAAGGTAGAAAGACTGCAAATGCAACTTCCACTGTCCACTGCAACTATCTTTCTATTGCTGCGAACTGGCCTTAGACTTAGAAAAGAATTAGCAAGAACGAATGCAGAAGGTCGAAGGACTTCAATTAGATGCGCTTACCACTCGCTGGCAATTACTACTCAAACAGGATAAAGCTTTTATCAACTAGCTGCAATGCAAGTGGGAATGACACTACTCTGCCGAAGAAGACTACCGAAAGCAAATGGCCTGCTACTCCTACTTATTTTATTGTTGGTACTGCTGCTGGGACGAAGACTGCTACGAATGCTGGTACAAGGGAACTGGGCGGGTTGTAAAATAACTGCCCAGATGGGAAATGTCTGAAATATGCTGTCTAGCCCTAATCTATCTCGTCATTTCATACCTAGCTTTATGTCTATCTCTAACTAGCCTGCTAGATTTACTAATAACCTATTCGATATAATATAGTAAGAGAAAGAAAATTCCAGCCGACGGGAAAGGAAAAGAGTCCCGCAAAGAGGAAATGACTCCTTATCCATGATAGGCAACTTCTCTTTCTAAAACCCACTGAATAAACAGAACTCCCAATAAACTTCCCTAGGGTCGAGCACTGATTGAAAGGCTGGATCGAAGAATGCTACAAGCTACAATGAGGAATCCAACTAAAACTAAATAGTAATTATTTTAAAAATACAAAAAGATCGGATCAGCAACCGGTAATTCCATAATTCCAAAAGGAAAAGAAATGAGAGTAGTCCTCCAGAAAACTTACTGATTTCCCGATGAGGAATAAACATAGAGAGAAGGCAAAATAGAGTTAGCTTTATACCAAGATAACTCTTAATAGCTAGCGGGGAAGTCAAAATGGCTTAAGGGTTTTTGTCCCCCCAGCTACTCCATTAAAGGCACTCCCACCACCGCCTAGAATACCTTCTCAAGAGTTTTTACAATAGTAAACTACTGCAATTAGATGTCTTAAGGGATGGATTTATATGACCCTATTGAGAAGGGACGACTACTTGCATCTAGTAGAAATGGAAAGAAAAAGAGGGACCTCACAATGGATGAAAGTAGGACTGGTTCAACTTCAAGGCCCTAGGAAGATTGGTATCTCGTTTGCTTTGCTTTGGCTCGTTAGCTCCTTATATATAAAGTTCACTTCACTACTCGGTGAATCAAACTCACACTGCCACAAGCTTGAATGAAACTAGAAATTCCTATGTCAATGGGACTGCGGGGAAGGACTTAGCAAGAGGGCAAAACACTGGCAAGGAAAGGAAAGCTCTAAACTTAGAAGAAAGTCAGAGAAAGGCTTCCCACTTTAACCTACTTTCACCTTAGACTTATACCCTCTACCCTCTCATCCACTGGCATTACGGGAGAAGGGGTAGTAGAAAGAGAAAGCACTCCAACTCAAAACTGGCAACTGCTACTTAAACTGGATCTCACGAGATAGAAGTAGCACTAAGATAGAATTCATTAGCTGCAAGGGAATAGTCCTGCTTTAGCACTGTATCACATTTGACTACCGCTTCTAGAGAATGCCTGTTGTTTCGACGTCTAGGAAAAAAGTGCCTTTGGAGTCTCACATCGTTCTTTTATGTGGAGGGTGTACTTAGAGAATCAATTGCCATCGGGAAAGCACACAAGCAGTTACAACTATGACTGACAAGGAGCGTGAAGGCAGAGGGAAAGCGCCACTAAACCATAGGAATAGAAGCGCAGCAGCTTCACCATCGGAACCGCCGCAGGTTGGAGGGGATAACTTATTGAACAAAAGCGAGTCTGAATGGGTATACTTAGTCGTGGAGCATTCCGAGTATTTGCTTTAGGGATCGTTCCTGCGCATCTGCTTCCTTTATAGCAGTTATTGCTCCGGTTCCAGAAGGTATAGCTCTTGCCTCGGCTTCGCCTTTGAAATCTCCGACTGTTTACTACTGAGATAGGCAAGCGGAGGGAGAACTAGACGTATCTTGCTAGGCAAAGACAGGTTAGAATGGATAGCTCGCGGGTGGACGGGATAGATCACTATTGCAGAAGGAGGTAGAACCGGGGGAAGAATTATGGCTAGAAAGGTCCTCGCCCTCTTAGGCACATGGTTCTAAAGATTCAATCTCAAAGCGGTACTCAAGATTAGGCAGAAGCGGAACTAGAACTCGAATTCTGCGCCCCTCCTCCTGTACCAAGAAGCAAGTTCAGAACAGAAGGATAATGGGCTCGTCTATTAGAAGTTATTAGTTGACGGAGCTATCTCAGATATCCCGAGTAAGGAGACGGGACGGGTTTGATAGTTATAGTTCTATTTCTAGGAAGGAAGAGACTATCGGGAAGCGTGCTCTCGGCCGGGCTCGAAGCAGAAGGTAGAACGTAATATCTCTTGTTTGGCTTGCTCATCAAGCTATTACAAAACAAGTCCAGCGGAGACAAAGAAAGAAGCCATTTTGACGGTGTTTTCGCTTCCAGTCCGTAATTCTATCTTCAGGCTTAGTCCAGTCCGGATCCATCCTAAACCAAAGAGCGGGGCTAAGCGAGGGGCATAGCAATACAGTGTTCATACTCTTTTTGCTAAAATCCAGTAGGAATCTCAGGAAGGGGAGGATCGGGGAGGGGCTTGCCCTGGAATGCAGTGAGGGGCCCGAAGCTATTGAATTATTTCATAACCCGGGGAGAAGAATAGGACTCTTTACCAGTATCATAACCGGAAATGAAACTTAGATCACGATGTGAACCTACTTATGAGTGGAATTTCGTTGACATTCCCGGGAAAACGCACTTTTCTCCAATTGAGATGCTTTCTTCATTTATGGATTCTATGCGAGATTCGGTTAGTGTGAATTGCCCAGACTAGAAAGCTTTCCCTCATTGCCTTTAGCAAAGCTAAAGCCGACCACCTGTATCAGTCCCCGCTGTCCAAGGTTTTCTAGTTCAAGCAAGGTCATGGGCTCAATCGAAGCCTCTTCTCTTGACTCCTCCATTCGAGCTTTTTCAAAGGAACTCTAGAATTTTAGAAAGTTCCGCAGAACGACTTATGGGTAGCGAACCCTAAGCGTGAGGTCAGTACGAACAACTTCTTTGATACGGCTGTTAGTTCGCCTTCTCCTAGCGCTAACACCCAAACCAAAAAGAATGGTTCTACCTCGCCGATGACCTTGACTAGAGAAAGAGCTTAGCAACCGCTCCTAAAGCTACTTTCTTTTTCATTTACTACTTTGTTCACCGAAACCCTTGCCTGGACCCCGTCGCGCCATTGACTTTGTTCAAAGCTTCTCGTTAACCAGCCGCGACGACTGTATCACCGACAAAAGGGAGATGGGGTTTCCCAATTCTATCTATTGACCCGAACTCTACCTCTATGTATTCGACTCGTATCGTAGCATGAGACCCTTTCAACCTGCTCCTCTGCTTATGGCCGATTATGGCATTACCCTATCCTCCTACTATTTAGAAACAGGCCTTCTAGATCCCATCTTAGACCATAGCTAGACCACAAGATAGCCGATAGGAAAGATATGGATTCCTTTATGGCAGTTTATGGTTTATACATACCCTGTCCCTACTATCCAAGGCTTTCGTATCAGGGAAGTTTACTTGTCTTCTGTATAGGGTTAGGTAAGTCCCCACCACTCTTTGACTTTGAATCGAAGGCAACGAGAGAAGCTTTTAATTGTACTATGACCCCTTAATGAGTGAATTCGCTTATCACTTCTTATCTTAAAGTGTTCATTGTTCTATTTGCGTGTAATGTTCGGCTTAGTTGAATAAGTCGAGATTGAATATGACTGAGAATATTGTATAAAAAGAAGAGTTCTGTCTTGATTTGCTCGGATGTGACACACTTCAGAATCCGCCTTCTCGACAGTAAATTGAGTGCCACCCCTAGCCCTGAGCTTGCAACAGCCGATTAGGAGTGCTTGCTTTCTCTTAAAAGCTGGAAAGTCTTACTTTTCTGCACAATAAACTAGCTTTATCTGTCTTGCTCACGTCCTCAAGAAACTACCTGGAATCAACGAGGAAAGGGCTTTTTCTTAAAGGGAGCTCGCCTGGCTCTCCTTCGAACACTTGGACTTGGAAAAGCATACCCGGGGACTCATACTAGATTAAGGACACTCTCACCCACATCCAACTGGAAATGAAATGTAACAGCTTTCAAATAGATCACTTGTTTTTTCACTAGATTGCCTAGCCTACTTCCTTGCCCAAGGGACTGATGGAAAAGCTATCCCTGTCCCCGCAGCAGTATCTGTATGTATATTTTCCTTACCTCTAGAAAGATTATCCTTACCTGCTTGAAAGGACCTTGCCAGTGGAGCATTTCTCCTCCTAACATACATTAGGAACTATCCGTTCTCTCGACGTAAACCCAGAAAAAAGAAAAAGGATTTGCCATTAAGAGATAACGCCTAAGGACTTCAACTCCAACCGCAGCGAAGGAAACTGGCCCCGGATGGTCGCCTAAGAGGAAAAGAAGTCAGCTAGGTGGAATACGCTTTTTTTTGCCCTTACATACACACTTGGAAAGGAACTTCAAGGGACTATTCCTACTTCCCAGCATCGAAGGGACCTAAACCAGGCTCGCTGGAAGTATAAAGCTCGACAAAGCTTAGGAATAATGTGAAAGTAGTAAGCTGGGCCAAAAGTGGGCTTAGGAGGGCATTACTCATCTAACTTAACTGGCTAGCTTGCTCTTGGATTGGAAAGAAAGGAACAGAGAAACTCCATTTAGAGAGGGAGAGGTACTTCTTGATACTGACTCTCCTTATCCTGCATTAGAAAGAGTACTTCCGCTCCTAAGAGAAGGAAACTCCCACGAAATGTCTTGCTTTTTGTTTAATTCAAACAAACTGCCTTTATCACAGACACACGCTCACTAGATTTGACTTGCTATCTGGATTGAAAACTCCCTTGCTCAATGGCTTCCACAGACTCCTACCAAGGGAATCCAACTCCAATCCTTATTCAACTTCATTGATTGCCTTTTTCGTGAGAATCTGAGGCCTTGAGTTTGGCCTTACTCATTTAGGGCTTGCCCTATTGTGTAAGGTTCTTTGTGAAAGGCTTTCTGAACCCTTTTTTTGATGTCTGCAACTTTCATTGTCGTGGCCTCGAAGCACGCAGTGGGAACATAACTTAGGAACTCTCTCGTAGATGATTTTCTTTCATTTTTTATGCCTGGGTAACCTCTATTACTAGCTCTAGCCCCATTACCTCTCATCCTAGAATGCAATTAGGTTCCTATTGATACTGGATGAGGGACAACTACTGATACTTCTACTCGCTTTCCTGGCTTGCTTCCCCTTGTTGGCTTACTATCTGGCGTGGAACTAGCACTCCAACTATATTGAACCCTAACAAAGGGACTTACACTTAGACTGGCCATACCACTCGGACTATGCCACCAATAAAAGAATAAAAGAAAGAGTGTTCCCGAGCTCAAGCAGCAACTTAAAATGACTACAACTACAGGTTCTATGAACTACTGGTACCACTGCGACTGGAGCTTATTCAATAGAAATTCAGTCTTACCTACACCTATTCTTTATAGGACTTATCAATATCAACTACTCCAACAGGCTCTCCAGGGAGAGAACAAGAACTCCTAGCGAGGAACTACTAGCAGCCAGAGATACGAGCTAAAAGAAAGGGGCTACAACTCATAGCTAACTTCGATGATAGCCAACTTCATGCTAAGACCTTTTAAGCTTACTTAGGGATTGTAAAGGGAGATAAGAGAAAGGGAAGGCATAACTGGGTGTCGTAGTTACTTGACCGGGCGCATAAACCTTGGCTTTAGCAGATGACAACTAATAGATACCATACCTTGGAGCATAGACGGATAGAAGACCTCCTATGAATGGACCTTGAACTCCCGTTTATAGATGCTCTTAAAAGAGGGAGGGCAAAGAAGAAAGCCCCAACTACTAGAAAAGAGAGAAAAGAAGAAAACGCATTATACGGCATTAATAAAAGAAGGCAGGAAGGCAGAGCTCCTAGATACAATAGAGAATAGAGCCCTTAGATCAAAGCGGCTAGCTCCACGTACTGACTATTAAAAGACACTTGCATTCAAATTCAAGGGAAGGACTCATAACTATTAGATACGCTAATAGATACCTTGGCTCTTAGGCTGAGAGCAGCTAGAACCCTTCACTGATGACTATTCTAAGAAACCTTGCTGACCGAGGGAAATAAGAAGTACAGGGAAAGATTGCGTGTCTTAGGTAATGGATAAAGAACTTCGATAGAGCTACTCGGAAGCTTCATTAAAAGGGAGGGAAAGAAGGCCCCTGCCCTTACCTACTCATCCTGTTAGGAACTACCTTATTTAGAGGATCTTAAAAAGGGACTTCAAAAGCAGACTCCAATAGTAGTGGAGGAAAGGAGTTTTGCATCGGGCACAGTTCTGAACGGTGAGTGCGAGACGGCTGTTTATTAAATAGAAGTTGACGAATAAAGGCCGAAAAAGAACGGCATCTAGGTGTGTGCCCAGTAACCCACTAAGCCATCCTGCTAAGGAAGATCGAAGTAAGGACGGAAGAAAGCAAAGAGGAGGGGAAGACCAAGCCTTGACCCTAACCATCAGGCTGGGGAATTCCACTTTCCTTACCGGGAGATGGCCGATAGCTGTAATTGAGCTCAACCAAGCCATCGATCTAAAGAGAGGAAGTGACTCTTAGAGAAGGCACAAGCCTTGATCCTAATCCGAGAGGCGCAGCCTTGTAGAAGCGAAAAGAAGAGATGTCGATAACTACAAGGTAGGACTTTTAATCCTCGGAGCTTTGACCGACAAGTAGCGGGAAGGCCATCTATTAAAAAAAGAAAGTCATTCGTGGACTGATTTCGACTGATTATTGGACAGATGACCCTTTGCCATAGACCAATTGCAAGAGATTCGCTAGCATAAAGCATAAAGAGATTTGAGATTCGCATTACCATCAGACAGAAGACCGCTCGACCCTTACAGATGAGCTGACAAGGCCGGGGGCAAGTCCTTATAAAGGAAAGAATCAAACGCACTAATCACGACCGAAGCGCCTATGCTGCATTCCAAACAAGCAAGCAAGGAATGAGCAGCTTTAAATGGATAGGGGGAACTCTTTCTAAAGTAATAAGATTCACGGGAATAGAAGGAATGAAGGACAGCGACTCCTTCTGCCTATGACATTTCCTACCAAAGCACGAACTCGGTTCAGAGGAAGCCAAAGCAAGACAAGTACTTTCGTTCTCTCTATTCCGCCTCTGCTATTAAGAATGGGTGGCCCAGAAAGAGTCTCTTCTAGTCGGGAGCTGCTGCTGGTAAAGAGGATTCGGAGGACGGGAGAAAGAAGCTGGAAGAGGAGTCTCTTTTCGGTCTTTGACACCTCATAGAGAAAGAGCTCTTTTGCCCCTATCGGACGGTGAAAGCAGAGGCAAGAAGCCAACCAGTCAAGCAGAAGATACCTTTCTTGAAGCTCTTCTCTTACATCCTATGGTTATCGTCCTATCGTCCTGTCTATATGTTTATACCACTATGGAAGAAGATAGGATCCCTTCTCTGTATCCCTCTCTTTCTTTCTTGAAGGTAATACCAAGCTAGGACAGATTAGCTAGGATGAGATCTGGCTGCTAGGCGCATGTAGGATAGAATGTCTTTCTTATTGTTAGGACTCACAAAGATCTTCCTTGTTCTTACTTGAGGGTTAGAACAGAGAAGGATAGATAAGAATAGATTAGATTGGAGCATTAGGATGTAGCCCCGGTTCTTTCGGGTGAAAGAGCTTTCCCCTGAGGCATGTAGCTACTTGAAGGGTTTAGATCAAGTTAGGATAGATTAGAACCCATAGAGGAGTCCTGTTGTCTTACTTGAAGGTAATAAAAGGGAAGGACCGAAAATAACTAATTAGCTGGGAGCTCTCTTCTTTCTTGCTTTTTTTCTTTGTAGCTGGATGTAGCTACGGTAGTTTCGGGATGGAAGAAACCTTAGGCAAGTAGCTCTCTTGTTCTTGGATGCTAGGCCAAGAGCGGAGTAGGAGCTCGAACCTATCTATTTCAACGAGGAGAGCTATCCTCCGTCTTCCTGTAGCTAAGCGAATGTGGCTTTGTGGGCTTCCCCCAAGTAAGGATAGATAGTGAAACCTCACGGTTTAGGACTCGCTATGAACTTCCTTCCCTCTAGATATAGGTAAAGTCCTTCCTCTCCTAAGGTCAGGTTTTTATTACTTAGACAGGCTCATCTCATATCTGTCCTTGGGGCCAATGAGACTAAAGAGTTAGAAGTCTTATCCTCTACCTTCTTTCAGGCAATCCAATCTATCAAGAAGTGAATCTTTTCTTCTTTTATATATGCGCTAAACCATTCCCCTTGCTGGCCTACGGAAGGCAACTAGATGGCCTACCAATACATCTTAACAAGCACTTTCTGTCACTCGCTTTGACTCAAATCAAAGGTCTTAAAGGGCAACAAAACAAAGCATTTTTCTTACACTGGCTAAACGCAAAATCTTCCATGGAAAAGCTTACAACAGGAGGAGATTCGAAGATCTCTGCTTCTAAAGAGGCAGGGGATTACAAAAGCAAGCAACTGCCGACCAGGCAAGAGAACATTTTTACAATTCCAGGGAAGGATGACCTTCGTTCCTCTCCCGTTGGTCGAGTCACTTCATACCTCAACATTCTCCGAATTTCATGTGTTAAGCATAGAGGTTTTTTTATAAACCAATTTTTCATTGGTGGGAATGCGGCATTGTCAAAGTCTTGGCTTTCCAGGCTGTCTCTGCTTCCAATTCCTTCCTTTTTCCTATCATTCAATAATGATCTCTTAGAAGCTTAAGTAAGCTACTTTCGATTCAAGCCTTCCTTTATGTACGATAAATACAATTGGAAAGAATAGAAGAGTAGATACCCTGGAAGCGGGGCAAGGAATCGTGAAAAAGGCTGAACCAACAATTTCTTTCATTGGGTCTTGAGCCCTTTTCTTGCATGTTGTGAATCGACTTCCTCGTCTAATAAAGAAGCGTAATCCGATCTAAAATGCCTACTATGCTGCCTTTGGTATCCAAAACCTGGTCTTTCCCTTTTCTTCTTTTGTTTCCTGCCTCGGTCAGCTTTTCTTTGATCTATCTCCGCGGGTCACTAAACTAACCTTCTCTGGTCCGCTTTGGCTATTGAACTAATCTTCTTCGAACCCCCACCCCAGGCCGAACTCGGAAAGTCCAACCAATGTATGATACACCCGACACTGCAACCGTCTCTTCAATCGGGTCAAGCCCGCCATCGAACCCACCAGATGAGAAAAGGAAGCAAGCTCTCGATTCCTATGTTTTCTTTTCGACGAAGCTTCAAGCCAGATCAGCTCCTATCTTTATTGAATCCCCATATTGCCCGTGCAGCCCAATCTAACTGTATATCTTAGCTCGAATCGATCTCATTCTATGGAGGACCTCTCCTTACACGGGTAGTCAACCACCCCAATGCTTAAAATGAGATGTGGCCTTACCGAACTGGAGGAACCGGAAAGAGCAATTCTTTCTCTAATTGATATCGGGCCTTCATCTGTTTGAAGCAAGACGCCAAATCCTTCATAGTTCTTAGCACGACATGCCGCTGTCTAAATGAGGCCAACTCTCACCTGGGATACTCCCACCCTCGGCTTATCTCAGTAAGCTGAAAAAATGCTTCCCTTCCCAACCCCACTGATATGACAATGCTATCAATTTTATATTGATAGAATAGAATAGAATCGTTGTCAAAAATGTGTCCAGTTATGGTCTTTCCAATTCCAATGCAAGCCCATCTCACCTGCTATAGCATTATAGGTCAAAGAGGGTAAGGTGGGCTCCTAGCTTGAAGCTTTCATCGTAGAACCGAGATTGATTCGATAAAGACCGGTGGTTCCAGACTCTCAATTCCGAATTCACATCCGGGGAAAAAGGGCCTTCTAAACCAGTGGTAGAGGTGGGGCTCACATATAGTAAGATTATCAAACCTCTTCTGATAGGGCTAGGCGGATCTCCATCACTGAGGGAAGGGGAAGAGACTGATGCTACTACCAAGTACCGGGTGAATCATATCGAGCGAAGAACCCTACCTTGCTGTCGTATCGAAGCGATCGGGGAAAGAACCGAACCGAGCAAATGCTTTCACGGTCTTCTATTCCTGCTTCCTTTTGAAGAAGCATAGTAGCTGCTTCTGCGCACTCAGAATAAAAGAGTGAATTTTCACAAGAGGTAGGGTCAATTGTCTATGAAACTGATTTCATGAACCCGCTGTCCCAATAGGTTCAATGGCGTGAAGGCCAGAGGAATCAGAGTCTGCCCCTGAAACCGAGATGACATCTAGCAAGCCAACTCGCGGGAACGCATCGAGGCCTTCAGTAAGATTGGTTGGAAGCAGCATTCATGTCTTCTTTCTCACCTTCTTCCCCGAACACTTTTCTTTGATTTGATGAAGCAGAAGCAAAAGGAGTTGAAAGAACGGAACTTAGAGAAGAAGGGCGTCAAGCAGCTCGAACACCTGTAGAGGAGCGAGCGGAACGAGAAAGCCAGCATGAAATCGAGAAAGCCCTCTCTGAAAGCCCTTTCTTTCCGGCTTCAATCCTTTCAATGGTCCAAGTTTCTAAATCGTTCGAAACAAGGTAACAGTATACCGTAAGGGGGGTGCTGCTGGGTTGACTCCTTATTGACATATTTTCATATAGAAGAATAGACGTCGAAGAACATGAATTTCAGGAAGAGAAGGAGGATTTTTAGCAGAACTTCTGTCTAAGTTTGGGGCTGGGATTGGGTATGGTACTGTTTCGCTCCCTAACATAGGTGGCCTCGCAGCAGGAGCGTTTCATGCCAGTAGCTAGACTACTTTGTTTCAGCCTACTAGGTCGATAAGCCTCTCTCTTCTAGAGTAGAGTCACCTTCTCGGCTGCTTCTTACTCCTCTGGCCACTAGATCTGACCGTGGTAAGAAGACCACGAACCGAAAGCCTCCTCTATACCTTGACTTCTGATTCCGACACCTAGAGACTGTATAGGAAGAGCTGGCCCAACTGCATTTGAAGAAGGCTTTCTCGAAGCGAAGCTATCAAAACCCCACCCCCAGCTTTCGGAGTTGGGGAGAACGCCCCAAGGTGGTATGGTATGCTCTATCCTTGATGTCATCTTTCTCAGGAGTTCCCTTTATAAGTTTCTTGTGGGAATGGTCCATGTCTAAGGCAGAACGATTTACTGCAGATGGGAGCATGTGGCTGTTGCGGTTTAGGTTGCTGTTCCTGCGCTAGCTGCGGGAAGTTGCGCTGTTGGAAAATGACAACTTTATTTGACTACTTGTGCACATTTCGAGTAGAGCCAGTCAATTAGCTAATTGTAGAAGTGTGAGCCTTCTTAATGAAAATTATCTGCCCTATTTTTTCTCTAGGATCGGAAACTTCGACAAGAGGGTTGGTTTTCCGTATATGTCTCGCGCAAAGACTACTAAATCCATACCAAAAAAGCCATAAGATAAGGGCGTTAGCCAATCAATGACTGACATGTTTCACTTTCCTTTCTTCTTGACTTCGATTTTAAAGACCGACTCTCACATAGGCGTAGGCGCCACTCATAAGAATAATATGTCACTCCCTTATTTAAGGTTTATTGCAGCTATGTATAGGGATGAGCGTTAATATATTCATTGCTAGGGGTTGGAATATGGTCCTTTATTGCCAGGCTGAATTCTCGTTTTGTTCTTTTCTTTCTTTTGCAATGCGAGTGGGGTTAACCCCGGGCAACATACCTGTTATAATGACCCTGCTCAGATTCAGATGCTCTCCCCTTTTGAGGAAATCTCAATCGTAGAGTCGGTAGATCGGTAGAAAAGACGCCTTTGCTACTTCGACAATTGCCTGATGAGCCCTTTCCCAGACGTGTCACTAGAAGGATATCCTGATCTCCTGAGTGAGCAGTAAGCTTTTGTTCCCGTACCACTATACTAGTTTGATTAAGAATCTACTCGAGCGCTTACTTTGTATTACGGAGGTCAATCCGTATCTCAGTCTGAAAGTGGGCTCTCTCAAATGAAAAGAAAGAAGCATCCAATGCATAAACATGGAGGTAGTAGTCTGACTTGGGTGTTGTCAGATGTACCGGCGCTTTCGATATAGCGAAATACAGCTGAGATTTAGATAGACCTTTTTCCCTTACCTTCCCTTGCGACCTAGGCTAGGCCTTTATGTGGATAAAGGGAGGGGTTCACGAAACGAGGATCGGCCAAACAATACACTTTGATCTACATCGTATTCCTAAGGCCAAGTTCCGCTTAAATGGTGGAAACCGCCTTATAGTTTAGTTTCGAAAGCCTCTGCTCTACAATTCTATTTCCATAGTCAATCAGTCAAAGCCTTGGCTGGGTAATTCCATATATAGTGCGATTGTTCCCATATTCATTCAATTCCTGGACTTCTAAAGGAAAGCGGTAAAATGAAGGTTCCTGATCTCAATGAAGATTTTTCTTAGACGTCTGCCTCTTTCGTTTCTACAACACATAGGTCGCTCTCCCTTGTGGATGGCATGTGACCTAAGCGGATGTCAAACCTATAGGAAGCTTTAACGCTTTAAAAGGCGGCTGCTTCTTTATAGTAGTGTGGAAATCCTTTCTTTCTCAAGTTTGACTCCCTTCCGCTTCTTTGAGTATGGACAGCTTTCATCTTTGGTTTCGTGTCTGGAAGTTCCTGCTTTTGCTTTGGTCTAAGTGCCTTATTCAGAATTCGAAACAGTCGAACTTCTTATTAGTAGGCGCTATACACATAAGCATATGCCTAGGGATCTCTCTACCATTGGGAACAGTTAAGCCTCTCGTTCGTACCCCATTTCATTTGATGGCTCTACCAATACCTAAAGGTTGGGCGGCATTATCTACGCGTTTATAGCACGAGTGAGCATCCCTCTCCCTCGCCTATACCCGCAGGGGTAAGTTAATGGTAGTGGCAGGGTTTTCCCTTCTCGTGGTGGTTCCGAACATCCTTCTCTTAAGCCTGATTGTGTCCTTCGGTACGTATCGCTTGTACCGACCTAACAGGTCTTCCGCTCCTACCATGTAGGTGTTCCGTTCTCTTACTAATCCGTCTACTCACCGTCTACTCGTTTGTACCTAACTGCCTTCCCTACATACCTACTCAACGATCATCACTTCTTCTTCTTCCTCCGCTGCTGAGCTGGATTGGTATCATCTTTCTCTTTTATCTCTTCCCGTTTCGCTAATGCTGTTGGTGCGGATGAGATCAGAAAGATGGAGCTGGCATGGAACTAGGGAAGCTTGAGCGGGTGAAATTCTTTTTCTTGGTCTTTGACCGCCATGCTAACACCATGCTTAGAAAACCCCATGCTAGGACCTATCTTATCATGCCATGGGTGCGTCTTCCCTCGCCTTTTCGATCGTCACAGTCGGATCAAAATGATCTGACTTCTCAAACCCTTTCATCTTTCCTTTCTGCTGCTTCGCCGGATGACTGTCAAACCGGACCGCGTCAACCAGGTCCGGGGATTACTCTTTATAGCCGGTCGCCTAGCTCTTAGGCTTTGCCTTTTATAGGAAGAATTCCCTTGACCAGGGACCGGACCCATTATGATCTTCTACATTGACTTCCACGCAAGGTTGTGCACCTTGATAAAATTCCCAAGCATCAAAGAAACTGAGGGGATCGCAGCCAGGTTTTATAGAATCAATTCTTTGTTTGTTTTATGCCTCACGCTAGATTAGAGATCTGCTTCTTGCCCTTGCCTGGATCACTAGCTTCTCCTCTTTTTTAGCTTGAATTTCTGCCTTTCAGGAGTGAAGGAGACAGAGGACAAGATCAATAGTAGAATCTCGCCACACCCGCCACGTATAGAAGTAGTTCTTTGAGAATTCGAATAGGCTGTCTTATTAAAAAAAAGAAATGCTATTGCTATTGATGCAGGCCAACTCGGAATCGTATCCGCTGTGAGCCTATCTGCTGCTGTAAGAAAGCTAACTTCATGCGTATCCGATCTTTAATAGAACGACGTAAGCGCTGTTATTAGTGCCTTTCTTACTCGATTTTCTGTTGATGCAATAACCTGTTAAACTAAAGGCTAAGATGAAACCGCTTCTTCCATCAAAGCTGATAAGAGCTGATGATTCTTCCACTGATCACTACCTTTGAGCTAACTGTATTCGGCAAGACCGCTTATTCAGAAAAGACTGATGATGGAATCACCCCTAAAGAATGGAATACGGAAGTGACGGAACGAGCTACCTTTCCAGAAGACCGAGAGTCAGGACTCAAGCCTGAAAACCCCGTGAAAATGGCCTCAAGAAGATTGAATTACAGTGGGACTATACCACTCCGAACCTGTTAGTCAAGTCAATAGCGCACTCACCTACCCGGGAATAATCAGGCTCGAGCTCTACCGACGCTACGGTAAACTTCGATTTCTCTGGAGAGGATCAAGGGTGCCCTGAAGTACGAATGGAAGCTCTGGGAATTCGCCTAAAGAGCGAAATAGGGCTAATGGTCCGGCTGCTATGGGAAGCTTTACCCGCTGTTAGCATGGGAGTTAGTGACTCATTACATTCCTACCTGCTCGACTAAGAGTATCGGAGTGGCTTCGTTAAACTCGAACCTCGGAGAGAAACCCGTGAACCTAACCCACAGTCGAGTAGTCCTTCGGCTACCTATTTGCTTTGCCGCTCGAGTTGAATAAAGAAGGCTTTTAGTCACCCTATTCTTTCATGCGGGCAAAGAAATAGACCCTTGCTTTCGGGCGATACCCCTACAAAAAACTTCCTTAAGCCATGTCCTTACCACCAAAAGCAGTTATGCCGACAGTGGCAAGAGCTTCTTCTTGTTCTTCACTAATTCCGGCTAATTGGCCTATGGCTCCTAGTGCTAATCTCTCTAAGAAGGAAGAGCCGATTCGTAATAACCTTTCTTTTCGCTGCCATAAGACAGCCTCCCGCTAAAAACGAATGGAACCGGGTCTGGCTGAGCCTCCTTCCTCTAGAAATAGCTGCGGTTAGGCCTGAAAGCCTTCATCGGAGAGTCGTGAACAAGCAAAAGTTCCGATCCCAGCTTCTTAAGTTCACAGTCCAACGTATTCAATAGCAATTACATTGCTCGGGTATTTACTCTGTGGCAAATTAGGCCATTAAGGAAAGAATTGAACCTGCATCTTTCAAAGAGTTAGACCGGATCTTGCATGAATGTGAACATCCGATAGTAAGTAAAGAAGCATTCTACTGATTGGATTCCCTTCTTCCTTATATCCTTTAAATCGGAATTCTCTCTCTAAAGGGAGTTCGGTAAGCCTCGGGTCATAATCTAGTATGACCGAAGCATTAGCCCTGTCTGTCTCTATCCTGGGCACCTTACCTTCTAATCAGACTCGTTCAAGTTCAAATAAGAATGTCGTGTCGAAGACTCCCTCACTTCCCTAAGTTATCTATTTCACTTTCCTAAACCTAAAGTATGGCAAAGAGAAGAAATGAAACTAGCACTGGTTTACAGTCTTTCCAGGATTTTAAGAAAAGCCGTTAGGCGAAGGAATGAAAGGATTGGAAAGACAGATATTGATCTTGAATTAACAGAAAGGAACTGAACTGCAAATTGCGTATATAGTGGCTCGACGCGGCCGTGTACACGTGTCTCCTATAGCATGCAGCCCATATTGAAGACAGAGATATAGAAAGTGTGGAGTGAGGGAGATTTATAGCTAGCCAGTTCTCTTTTTTTTAAGCTCGGGCTCGAATGAACCTGGTTCCGGACTAAAACGAGTTAGGCTTGCTAGCTGACAGGGGACTAGCTCACCGGAGAGCTGACCGAAGAGATAAAGTTGACATAGGAGATTCTGTTGTGCCTTTTCCGATGAAAGAGAAGGTTCCAGTTGCTCTTGCTTTCGAAGGGACCGAAGGAGTAAGCCTTCGATTGTTTGCCGGCTTTCCTATTTCTCATAGGAGACGAAGCTCTTAAAGAGGTACAGAGAGACGAGCAAGGTAGGACGGGTTCATCATCTTTATTTGGTAGCGTGACTGAAGGGAAAGCAACTAAGGTAGCCGATTCCATAGCTGGAAAGACGACTGGCGCTGAAGAAGCAATCAACTAGACTTCCGCAGTCATTTTTTTCGATAAAACACAATTTGGACGATTCTGAATGTCTCCTTATAAGGGAAAGAGTACGTCCGGTACCCGAAGAAAGTAGGCCGGTCCGATCCGAACCCCTGGAACCAGAGATCTATTAGTGCAATTAGTGCAAGATGCGCTTTTGCTAAGTCGAATCACCGCCTTCGAAAAGGTGGTTCTAAGAATTGAATTCCACAAGTTCAAACCACAGAGGATTACTTCTCCTCTCATTAGAATTCATAAGCAACTGATAAGCTGAAGCAGACGAAAATTGACCGGTCTTAGAAAAATTCCAACTTAAAGAATCAGGACCTTGAATAGAAGATGGAGGTTGAACAGCTGCTAATTTAAAGCAAGCAAAAGAAGGAAGATAATGCTGAAATTCTGACCAAGACCAGCCTCCTGAAGCTGTTAAATACGAAGCCACAGTTCTATCTCTATCCTCATCAGGAACTTCTGCAACAGCAATGGCTATGAGAAGGCTGACTCCATCTAGCCAATTATCAGTCCAGAATCTTATGGTCTGACCATCTCCTAAACTCCAAGAAATGCCTTTCAAGATATGATGCCAAACAGATGCCCCTCCAAACATTTGAACATCCGGCCTTAGCAATCAGGCCATGCCCCAATAGCGGACCTTTGACATACTTACTAATCAAAACACGAACCCAAAGCGCGTCTTGCTTTACCAGCATATTCCACCCCAGCTTCATAAGAAGAACTTCATTAGTTCTTGCCGCTTGCCTTAGACCCAATCCCCCCAAAGCTTTTGGCTTGCATATATGATCCCATCTCAAAAGATGCATCTTCCGATGATCCTCAACTGATCCCCACACAAAATCACGTACATGCCTATCAATGGCTTGACAAGTGTAGGCTGGAAATTTGGCCGTGAGCATAGGATAAATAGGAATAGACTGAAGAACAGATTTGGCCAGTGTAAGTCTTCCTGCGAATGAGAGATGCTTAGCCTTCCAGCCGGAGAGACGTTGGGTGACCTTATTCACGACCTCCTTATAGGAATCTCATACCACCTTTGCCTTCTCAATGATGCGCCTAGCTATCGCGCTTATGCTTATAGAGAGGGAGGGACCACAGGACCAACGCTTAAACAACTGGGGCCAAGGCAAAGAAAGAGCCCGGAAGGCAAGACAGGCCCGAGAACGAACGAGGTTGAGGTTCTGGTGAGAGGCTTCTGGTTAAAGAAGCTTCCAATGTTTCAGAATTCCGGGCTTCCGATTAAGAATCTTCCTTCCTTGTTTTAGTAAGGCGCAGCTTGTTAATCTGGAGTTGTTCCATCTCCTTTCTCGCGGCGGACTGATGCTCGTTCTGAACTTTCTAGATATGAATGAGGTGACCATCCTTTAGAAAAGACGATATGTTAGGCGACGATGCATGTCTAGTCTTTCAGTTGAATTTCTATTTATAAGTCTTGCAGCGCTAGCATCCCTGGTATCCCTAGTCTCACCAGCATCCCCTGCATCACTAGCTACAAGCACCAAGTCTTCTTAACAGTGCGTGGTGAATACTAAGTTAAACCGGCCTTTGTCTACGTTAGCATCCACGAACGAGACAACTATCATCCGATAAGCATGCCTCACTCATTTAGAGGCCTTTACAAGCAAGAGGAGTAATCGCACATAGCGAAAGACGTATCACGGTAGGGACTGTGTCGACTACCAAGGAGATGTACAAGCGTAGTGTCCTTCTGAGAAGTGAGCACAGAGTGAAGAAGCAAGAGAAGTGCTTTTTAAAAGGTAGAGCTACAAGAAAGCATCTACTGAGCTAACCATCTAATCTAAGCAGTAGCATCTCAACTCAAGGAATAGCTTTCCCGCAAGAGGAAAGAGCATCTATCTACACAGTTAGCTGCCCCTACTTTGGGATATTGCCTTAGCTAGGTTGGCTCCTAGGCTAAAGCAACTGTACAACAGGCAATGTTATCAGCGATGCCTCGCATCATGGAATGTTCTTTCCTCTTCCTCTGGGCTCTGGAATGGAAGAATTGGTTCAGCATCAACCCCGGGATTCTTTCCCCGACTACAAGAAAGGAAAGCCTTGCCTGCTTCGTCTTTGGTTTGGCATTCTAAGGAGCAACAACTTCCCCGTAGGCTCGATTCGGTTCCATCCTATACCTTCTATCCTACCTACGTCTTATCATTCGGAATCGCATTCTATCACACTGGTGGTACTTCTTGTTGAATTAAAAGATTGGATTAGTCTTTTTCTGTATCCACCCGCCACCCCTGTGTGAGAGTGATTAAATCTCAATAGGGGAGCCCCCTAATAAGGAAGTTGCTTCTTGGAAAAGCCTTTTCGCTGCCAAGCTTTTATCTTATTTGGTCGGGCAAGAATCCATCTCGGTTTAAGAATTCACCCAATTGGGACATCCATTCAAAACCTGAAACCATTACCAACGAAAAAAGAAGGTGTTAGAAAGGGGCTTCGAAAGAACTCTTTCAAGAGGAAGGATGCAGCGAGCGAGCCTGTTAAGCTGCGATTGAGCCTAAGTCTTTCCAAAAAGGGTCACTTTATTGATAAGTTCCCATAATACCTTTCTCATCGATAATTTACAACAACTTCAACTTCAACTGATGCCCACGCCAAACGAGATAACTCAGTTGGCTTAGGATTCGTAATGATCTGGAACATCGGTTCCAGTCTTCTTCTTTCCTCACCCGATTCCTTCCTTGGCTGTTATTTGCATATAACTAGCTAATGCTGCTGGGATTTTTCTTTCCTTTTTCTTTTTCGATCGGCCGAAAGCTCAAAAGAGCGCACTCCAGGCTGCCAATTGCTAGTAAAGCATATCAAACTCTATCTGTAACGATTGCTATTTCATCTCCATGAGGAGGAGCTTCCTTCTGCTAAAGGAACTGGTGATCCCTAGCTTGAGACTCAAACTCCGGAAGCCGACCTGACAACATACATTGTGGGAGAAGACTCTTCCCCATCATCAGCCAATTAAGCTAAGCGGCAACCTTGAAAGAGGGTGACAGCATCAAGCTCTAAGGATGGGCTCGAACCCCTATAGCTATAGTATAAGATACGGCCTTAAGTTGCATATTGAGGTTAAGACTCCCTTAGCGGCCCTATACATTGACCGGCTTTTCACTCCTCCCCCACTTTATGGCTGACAATCTTTCACTTGATCTAGAGAGGAATCTAATTTCCTCTCTAGATCAAGAGAAAGCTAAGAATCTTTCACCGATGATAACATCCCATGCTTCATTCCTTACCAGGAATCCTAGCGTAGAAAAGCATCACGATGCCGAATTCAGTCTGTTGGAGCAAAACTCCTATACTATAGGTCTCGCTAAGAACATCGTCACTCGAATACCCATGATATCTTACATGTACAGCGAGGGAGCACTCATCAGCGATTTCGAACATAATCAGTCTTTTTGGCGTAACAAGAACCAAGGGTTCTTTAGGGTCCCCTTCCTTCGGGAGCAGAGCAGCCAAAAATGACTAAAGAATCAGGTGCACGGAGTTGGATTCCAATGGGCGCAAGCTAGGGGCATTACTGATCTAAATGATCATGTTTGGCGAGTGGGCCAGTCATCATGTATCTAAAAGGCTATCAGACTGGCTCAATTCAAGCATTACAGCTAAAAGAACTGACAGAAAAGACTGGCTTGCCGCTGATCGATTCCTCCAAAAGCATACTCTTTGACTACTTTCAAGACTGACTATCTAACAGATTAGGGGAAGGAATGAAAGATAGAGTTCATCAAAATGAAGAAAGGTTTGGTTTGCTGGCGGGCCGAGACTGCACAGGAGTCTCACAACAACATCTAATCCTGCTTTCGTTGGTAATCTTCGAACGATGTCTTTGGTTCATTCTCAGTAGCCTACGTCCTCGAAACCTCTGAATCTATGTTCCGAAGCAAGCCAGCTGGTTCTAGTACCTTAACCAAGCGGAAGGAGGTAGGACGTTAGGCAAAATGGGAAGTATAGATGCGCGGAATCGCAAAATCTGTGAATCAGTGCCTCTTTCTTTGGTTATTAAGCAGCTTTGAAGCCACTCGTTCAGATTCGGGTGGAGCAGCAGAACTATGGGGGTCACTTCTCTTGTTACAGAATGAATGGTCAATCAGTCTGTCGACTTCCTTGGATATTCAAGAAAGGAGTGTCTAGCGCTTCGCCCCTTAGAAAGTGGTGGTTTCACAACTTGATCAGGGGCGGATAAGGTCTTTCTATCCAGACACTAATAAGACACTAAAAAAAAGGTGAATGCGATAGCAGTGTGCGCTGAAGCTGCCGTCATGTATTATGTTTTCGGAGAGCTAGAGAGACTAGGCCTGTGTAGGCAGCGCTATAGTGCTTCTTACTCTACGGAGCGTTAAGGCCCAACTACGCTCGCCCGTTGGCCGGGCCGGTCTCGTATACTGGCCCGTACTCATATGCTAGTCTAGCTCGTATGCTAGCTTATATAACTAGCTACTAGCTCGGTACTATAAATCCTGTCTCATTCCGTATCCTACATGTCTCATTCCGTATCCTACACTCGCCTGCTTGAAAGCGGATTGCTACTGTACTGATTTGATTTGGATTGCTTTCCTTTCCTCCCACTGACTAGCTATACTACAGAAGGAATTGCTTCCCTGGCTTACGACTGGCACTTTCTAAGAACCGTGCTTTCAACCCTTGGCTCGATTGCTTGCCTGGAATCAGAGGAATTCATGGACAGCTACTGTTAAGAAGCATGAACTCTTCATTCGCCTAGGTGTGGACGAAGACCTTTCTCTACTATAAGTAATATGCCTCCCGCTCGCACTCCCACTGATTGGATTGAACTGAGACTGGTACTAGTTGACTAAAAGGAGTACCTCTTAACTGAACTAATAGTGCACTAAGAGACTTGACTATAGTTATGATATCAAGTCTTCTCAAATCAAAGCTAAGCGCTCATCTTCTCGTTGATTGAAGTAAGAAATTTGAAAGTTAGGCAAGATGGTCAATGTTGGCTCGTTCTGCCTACGTAAAGCGAGGATGGTCTGCTAGCTCCTGCAGTAGCACAAGAGGGAGCCAACCGCCCTAATCTCGTTCAAACTCCGAGCACCGGGTCTAGCTTAGGTTTTCCTTGAGAAAGATCTTATAAGCCCCTAAACCCACAACTCGAGCTGCAACACAGCTTCAAGGGGGCTTACAGCCCTGCGGTTCTTTCTCTAGGTGGGCTCTTGCTGTGAGCGAAGGTAAAGGACTCCCCGGTTCCCTGAGCATCCAATGCATTCTTGGCGAAGTTTCGTCTTAGTTGTTGCCAAATCACCTTGCTCTTGATTCTCCTTGGTAAGGTTTGGGGGCATCTCTCCACGCCTATCCGGGCCTCTAGTACGAGCAATCTTTCATTCTTAGGCCTCTTTCCTATCAGCTTCGGGCTATGCTTGCCGCCGAAAACGGAACCGATAAGAATAGATTGATGAGTGTACGCATATCTGCTCTTATATTATATTAGAAGTATATTCTATATAAGATCCGATGTGTGCTTTCTTTTACTGCTGAAAGAAGGGCATCTACGGTGATTGCTAGTTCTTAACTCTAGCTGATAAGTTGAGTTCCTCCCTGTAAATAACTACCAGCGAACCAATCTGATTACCTCCCCTCCCGTACGCGTCATTTTCACTAAAGCCAAGTTAACCGATGATGTGAGTTCAAGGTAATTTCTTCTCCTCTTCTTCTCGGGAAAGGGCAGTTCTTACTAGTGCCCGGAGGAGTGAATTGAGCCCTTTTGCTCGCCCGAATGCCTGTGAGTGCCTCTAATTCGAGTGACTCCCGCTGTGTAAATCTCAAATAGCTAACGGGTATCCTATGGCTAAGGTGCTCTGGTGAGAAAGAAGCTAAGAAGGATGCGATGTCAAGCGAGTGAAATGGCTATGCTTAAATCCCTGTTGCTACGGGCACTGGCAATGAGTAAAGAACTGTTGTTAAGGGAAATTGCATATGTGATAAATAGAGAATCTTTCCTGGCCCATGTATCAATATGACGATCTACTAGTTGGTAATTGGTGGTTGAGCGAAGAGAGCCTAGTCTTGTCCGTCGAAGCGAAAGGCTTAAAGCAATAGCTCTTGTTAAGGGGGATTGCATATGTGATAAAGAGAGTGGTTCTCTTTGTCTGATTCATCTCTCCTTACCGCTGCTAAGAGTATGCTACTAGTTTGAAAGTGAAAGTTTATGTCGGAAGTGGAAGTTCAAATATCCGATATCCGAAAAAAGATGGATTGAGTAGCCCAGCCATATCCCTCGCCTCTAATCCTGTGTTCCATGCTCGCACGAAACAAATAGAGGTGGACTACCACTTTATTCGGGATAAAGTTCTCCATAAAGATCTTCAAGTGCGGCATATCTCTACAGTTGATCAAGTTTCCTTATATTAGCGAAGCGAGAAAATTACCATCTCCTATCTCAGTGCAGTTTGTTAACGAAGCGGCATACGAAACTGATAGCACAAAGTCGGTACCATTGACTGAACACAAGATCAATCAAGTCTCACATGTGAACGAAATCGAGAGGGAAGAGCATGGATGCTAGCAGCACCGGAAGTTCTCGTTCAGTATGAAGGCAAGCCTATGTCCATCTCGTGTAGTTGAAGAGGCCCGCGACAAACTAGACTTGAATAGTTTGATACACTCCGATCCGAGGGCTCCATACTTTCTCCTCTGTGCCTTCCTTCTCCCTTCATTCCACACGTACCTGTTCTTCCTTATAGATGCACTGCCTTCTCTTTTTCTTGGGGGAAAGATAGAAGTGGAGTGATCCTTATATGTATGGGCGAGTTGGAGAGACTAGCACACCGCCTATTTATTTAACAGAAATAACGGTAACCCAGAGTTTTTCCGGATTCGCTCCGCCTTACATTAGTTCGATCTATGAGGCCTCGTTCCAAAGTTTTTCCAAAAGAGCAATCGGTTCCTAGCTCAAACTAAGAGCAGTTTGGAATGAAACTTCCGCCCTCTTCCTATGGGTCGAGTGAGCTCTTGCTTCTCCGCTTCGAGTAGCCGCTTCTTACTCTCGCGTAGACTGCTGACAGAACCATCTCTTTAGTCGACAATGCCCTTCCTGAACATCCGGATGAATCATTGACTCCTATGGTCTTAATAAGAGGAGGTAGAGTGAAAGATGGGCAGTCCCAGCGAGGGCAAGATGAAAGAGGTGGTGGCATCGTATATAAGATGAAAGTGTAACCGCTTCAACAAATGAGCTTAGCTAGCTCAATCCCATTGCATCACCAGATGCCATGTACAGAGATAGACTTTGCCTCTTCTCTGCGGGTCTTTCCTCTGCTGGTAGTCGCTTAGTCCTACTTCCCTTGTTTACTGTACATTGAGTCCTAACCAGACCCTGTGTACGTCTAGAGAAAGAGACTCGATTTCTCATTGAGTCTAGCTAACTCTAAGCCCATCTAAATCTTGAAGAGTTTGCTTTCTACTTTCTTAAGGCAGGTTCTCTTCCGGCTTCGGGAAATGAGAGGTCGATCGTATAGTAAGATCCCACGTTTTGCTTGCTTCAGTGAGCATTTCGGGTTCAACGAGTGTGGTATCAGCTCTTGGGCTTGGCTAACTTAATCTGATATGTTCCGCGCTCGGAGGTGCGGTACCCTCTTCCGCCCCTTTCCACTTTGGAATTCCTCGTTGCTTTCCCCTTATAAATAAGTAGATCGGTTGAGATAAGTAGATTGGTTGAGGCCCGACCCTTGGGGGTTGCCGACCTTGATGCCATAGTGTTTAGGGGGCTGAGCGGGAAACCAACACGTTGTGGAAACGGAATATAGCTAAAGTGCACTTTCCCTTGATGGAAGTGTATCCAATAAAAGCACACAATCAGTGAGATGAGCCTGCCAGCGCAGCCTTGGCCCTATGCCTTTTTCCAGCTTGGCTTCTGACCGGTCGATCCCGCTTAGTACCCCCTCTTGCAACGATTCGGCGCCTCCACTTGATGCTTGACGCCCACGCTTCGTTCAGGCAGCGCTCCTCGGATATGTCTTGCCAATCGCCAGAGCGGTGCCACTTCCAGGATTTGGTGCGGCCAAGCTCGGGAACCTTCCCTGGAGTGTAAAGGGTACATACCATACCAGGACGAACAGAAAAAGAGGGGAACACCAAGTACGAGATCACGGGGATCGGGCTGGAGCTCGACAACAGCGATAAGGAAACCATACAATCGAAGGCTAGCAACAAGAAGCAAAAAGATAGGAAAAGGGAGGATAATCGACTCAGGCAAGTGCTCCAGCGGAAGCTATCCATGAAAAAAATGGAACACCTGGTAGTGAACCGGGGGAGGGAGCAGCTCATCGGTAATGCTAAGGGGAATACACAGCAACTTGACCAGCGTTCAGAACCAGAATGAGATACCCCCTACTACTGACTGACATTCAAGAATAGGCCGAGGTGACTGACACTCAACCTTATGGGAGAGGAGTTGAAACCCTATCTTATATCCGTTTCATTGCTAGTCTCCCGAACCCCTCTTTTCGAAGCAGAAAAGAATGGTTCATCCGGTTCTTTTGTTTCTTAAAGAACGAGGCCAAACAACCGTTCCACCGTTAAACAGAGGAACGCAGAAAGGCCACTAGACAACTAGACAAGGGGGAAGGGCATACGAAAGACGAACAAGTTGCCCCACCCCATCTTCCCTTTTGACTGTCAATCTGTCCAGCAGATCTGGCTCATTCGACGCAGCTCATCCGTAAGGATGGGATCCCTCTACTTCACGTTTTTGGCTTATCTTTTTGTTGCGTTGACGCTTCCAAACCGGCTCCGTCTCCGCCTCTGCCTTCTCCGTTCCCACCCTCCTCGTAGTTCTGTCTGGATCGATAGACCGAGGGCGCTCTTCCTGTCATTCTCAGATTGATTGGTTTGAGGATTCAGACGAGAACATTGAACAAATGATTCTAGGGTTGAACGCTGCCTCTATCCAGGGAGGAAATGCACTGCTTGTCACATGACTTCCACTTTTTTCTAGGAACAACAGAAGCTGGTCACAAGCGGATTTCTTTGTTTTCATCACATGACTTCGACTGAACTCGAAGTCCTTTCCTCTCAATCAATTGTTGGAAATGAACGAAGGCTATCAATTGATGTTTGTTCACAGTTCTACCCCAAGAGGGGGACTTGACAAAACCGCTTTTGATCTCATTCACCCGTTGGAAAAGCGAAAGCCAAAACCACTGGATTGAAGAAGCCCCTCTTGAATCTGAGCTTGAATCGGATTCCAAAGAATGCACGCATCCACGCTCGATCTACTTTTGATGTCAATCCCCGTTTCGAAATCAGCTTGAGGTGAGGACAAAAAAGCCTACTTTCCTCCCTCCATCTCGTGATGAGAGGAAGCCAACCAAGTGCCCTCATTTCAAAGATTTAGGATTTGCCCGCCTTTCTTGTTGTCGATGTCACCAAAACGGCTATTGTATATATTTATATAACAAGAGCACTCGACGCTGTTCACAGAGTTCTTTTCGTTTTCTTCGTTGCTTGTCGTCATCTTAATTCATGCTCGATGGGGTCAGTGTTCAGTGTAGAGAGGATCGACTGTCTGCTGACCTGAACTCTCTCTAGTGCTCATGAAGTAGCTCGCTTGTTAGTAGTCTCTATCTCAAAGGTTCTCTACTGAGACGGGCGCTGGGGGTGAAGGCAAGGTGCTACGGATTGTTCATGAAGAGCGGGTGAAGGGAACTGACAGTCGACTGGACTGAGCGTTCGATTGGGTGAGAGAAGCAAACTAGATGAATGCAAGTTCAGTCAATAGTCCCCGAGGCTCGGGCCCAGGTTCTCTATTGTATATATGAGACGGGTAGGATTCCGTTCCGTAGTCGAACTCGAGGTGAGACTGATCTCGTAGTCAGCTAGTGCGCTTATCAAAGTCAATCTGTCGTGCTTGAGGTTCAGGTACGGGGAGGTTTTTTTGATTTGTTAAACGCTAAAGCCCTTCATAAACTGACTTGATTGATGCTTTTCACAAAATGGAATGTTTTTCTTTCTATTTCATCACTGACAACTGGAACAAAAGAATAAGAGCTGGTTTAGGGGCTAACTGCTATGACTATGACAAGAACCAGGGAACCACTAGAGTAATTAGTTTGATTGGCCAACTGCACCTAAGATGACTGAGAACAAGGCAGGGGAACTACCCGATCAAAGAGTCTTCCTTCTGCGCCTGGGCCTTCCCTTAAGATGAGAACAAGACGGGTGAGCTTCACCTGAAAGAATTTCCTCCCTAGGATTGAGGTTGATTGGCTTGTTCAAGGCAAGGTACCAAATGAGAAGCAGCACTTCCACTGCAAGGACTCTTCACACAAGACGTTTTTATCCCAAAGGATCAATCAACTGGGACTTCTCCCTCTCGCTCTCTTCTTTTGATGATGATCTAGCTATGTCAGTTGGTTCGGCTACTACTCTTTCTTCTATGATGCTCTTTCGGTCCCATTCCTCAAGGCAGAGGAAGGTTTCCCTGATGACTGATTAACCCATGGAACTATGCTTTGGCTACTTCTGTATGGTCTTACCGAGAACCCTTCAGATAGGGTATCTCCATGTGTGACTATATTTGTTTCTAATTTCATTATTGACCGGGTGAGGCATTCCATACATCTCTTTTATCTGGAGCAGATAGAGCTAAGCCCTTCTTTCACTCACATCTGGTACCGTGGAGCAGTACCTATGGAAAGGATCAAGACCATAGGGGAGGGGGGAACAAGCTCTTCGGAACGGATACCCATCTCTTTGAATCAAACCTTTCCAGGATGATCGCTTCCAAGCATTTAGTGCCATGTTTTGTTACCTGACTACTGTTATCCGACCTCTAAAGGAAAAGAAGCATACTTGAAGGGCCCATAGAGAATAGCCCCTACGGACACCATCTATCAATCGTTCCATCTCTGCTCTCGTCTTCTTTTTTGAGGATCTAGCTCACCTGCATGGGCTACACCAATTCTTCCTCGTTTCCGCTTCTAAATACGAGTAGATCTTCTTCCGTCTGGGTACTCAACAACGAGTGGAATTTCCTTAACCCTCTAAAATCACGGTTTCACTCCTGTCCTATCTAATCTATGAGTCCCTTGAACAAACCGCTCCCTATCGCTATCGGTCGAGCGAAACTGTCGAGTAGCTCCTTCCTTTAGCTGAGGTCGAGTACGCGTAGCTGACTGAGCACCTTCTTTCTATGGAACCAATTCCGGTAGGTCGAGTAACTGAGCACCAAATAAATACCTATACTTGTCAATTCTTATTGGATTGTGGCTTAGTCGATCTCTTTTCTTGACACTCCCTTTAGCTAGTTTCAGACAGCTCTGAGGAAGCTCCTTTTATTGGGATATGCCTTCCAGTTCTTCGGAAACTTCTTCCGTTGAGGCAGCATCTATCGAAGTGGTAGCTTTCCGATCTGAGAATCTTTTCCTAAAGAAAGCGGATTGGGCTACTTTACTTGGTCTCGCTTCTTCTCCAAGCCAATCTCGACTTATTCAGCTAAGGCGAACGAACATTAGACGTCCATATAACAATGAACACTGACTTAATCTCTTCATTTAACCAGTCGTCACAAGATCATTACTTCCTAGAAAGTAGTTGGATTGATATCCCCGATTGAGGGATCTAAGGCAAAATTCAAGCCAAATTCAAAACAAAGCATCACATATGTTATTTGTGGCTAGTTGCTAGAAGAATGGAACTGGCAATTGTCTTCTGTCCAAGCTGGTGGATGGCTCTGACTCCGGTCAGTTGGCTTTATACTAAACCATTGGATAGCCTTATATATTATATAGAATTTCCATGTTGATTGAGGGGAGTTGCTCGGAACAAGGTTTGGGGGGAGATGGCTATGCTTTCTTGAGAAAGGAGGCAGTCTATTGAGAAGTTGAAGTCAAGCAGTCGACGTGTCAAATCGAAGGATTTAGTCGCTATTGGTCGATAGGTTGCCATTGCTAGCCCCTGATCGACTTTTAAGCGTTGGACACTTTCTATATCCTTTGGTGTGTCATTTCTATTTGTGATCGAGGAGGTCGCTTTGGTTGGTTGAGGGTCTCGCTTTTCGGAAAAGAAGGGTAGAGCCTCATGGTCAATTGAATAGCACTTCCCTCAGAATGTTGGAAGATTTAGCCCCAAAGGTTTTCTTCCTTAAGATTCAATCTTTCTAATCATCTTCAAGGTCTTCGGCAACGAGTTCAACTGCTGACCCAAGTGGAGATCAAAGAGCTGCATCTCAATCTACGCAATTTTACGATCTGGATTTGAAGGAGGGTGGGCT